>JAPDSC010158703.1:0-37692 GCA_026290005.1 Latrodectus geometricus
ATTAGATGTGTTATATCATGGTGAAGTACGAGTTCTCAATATAGTAAAAAGCAAAAAAACAAAAGCAAATTATTCAACAATTGTTTTGTTTATTTAATCTAATTTTATTGTAATTTATTATTCCACGGGCTTAAGTATTATATAATAACTAGAAAATTCAATAAAAGTGCAAAAATTATTTAAAAATTGTGACCTACAATTTTGGTTATAAATTGCTCCAATTTTTTAATGAAATAAAATACACTAAATTTTAAAATAAACAACCACTCTCAATGCTCTTTGAACTTAAAATGAAATACTCATGTTTACGCGATTAAAAAATTATGATTACCTATTCAGTAAATATTAGCCACGTTTGAATTTAAAAAAATGATCAAGCGAAGCTAAAATTGTGTTTTAATTGTCCTACCATAGTCACTTCAATCAGTAGATTATGAATGGATTAACGTGGGATACAAATTACTACTTGCATTCTAATTTTGATGCTTTCCTTAGTGATGAAATGAATACTTAGTGATCTTAACCTCTAAATAATTAGCTTAGCTTAGTGGTTGAAATCCACTCTTTGAAATAAAAGAATAAAGGTTTGATCCCAGTCGCTATTGAAAAATGGACGATGGGTGTTACATTGTAACTTTTCATGTGCATTTACATAAAAGGGATAGCTTATGTGTTTTCTGAATTTATTCACTCTAGATTGAGATACGGGAATGGGGTCACTTTTCTCAGAGATGTCCTCTGAGAAGACAAAACATGGCAAATGTTTAAATATCTGAAAGTCAAGTTATTCGCTACGCAGTATCAAAAACATCCTTGAGCAAGAGACGAACTTAGGACATGCTGAATTGAAGATTAGAGCTCTAACCTTTCAGGCAAGCTGAAATTTGTCTGATACAAAACAATGCAGTATCTGCAATAATCATAAAATATGGTTATGATAAAAAAAAATTTCTTTTTTATTACTTATGATTTTAAATAATCCAAATTTCTGTTTAAAATTCCATTTTATTTTCTGCTATTAAATTATAAAGAGAAAGAAATTGAGAGTTTGTGCAAACAAAGTACTTAAATCTCATTATATAAAAAATAGAAACTTTGTTATTTGGCTTGAATAAGTTTTGCTGTTCTTATTTATTCGGATCACGTCACAAAATTAATTTATTGCTTAAATAAAAAATTTTATTTTAAGTACCAACACCAAAACAACGTCATGTGAATAAAAAGCTTCCATTAGTAAGAAAAATAACTATCATATTTTTTATTCAGTTAGAAATACAACAACAATTATTATGAAATTATAAACAAAATTAAATGTCTTTGAAACTCTGATGGCCTAATGTATAAAATAGGGCAGTAGCTTTTCAAAAGTAAATAAAATATGTAGTTTAGAATAAAATATAGTATAGTGTTTAATAAAACAATTTAAAAACTAACTCTAATTTAATAATTTTAAAATTTCGAAAATAAATTGGATATGTTATTTCCTAATTGCCTTCGAATACAACCAAAACATCGATATCTTTTTTTTGAATTGTATTTTTTTCCATCACAAAAGTAATATTTTTGTAAATTAAAAAAAGCAGATTAGATTCAGGTTAAAGCAAACTCTACCGAGCGGATAAGGGGCAACACAAAAGAATTTAAGGGACCACAATAAAGAGATTCAAAATTGGCTGGCACCGAACACAATGATAGCTTTCTTTTACCTTGTAGTTTTTTTACTAACAGAAAAACTTATCCCTAAACCACATAAGCTATACAAAACATTACATGCACACATCACTATTGAAAAGAGATGTTATTTTTTTTAGCAGGAGGGTTTTTTTTACCGTTCCTTCTCATTTGGCAATACATCGCCATTAAGGCGTATATTTTAATTTTAAAGGAAAATATATTTGACTATTTTTCATTGATATTTAATGTTCATAAAATAGTGTTGCGTTAAAATGTGTATTGAACATTTGTTTCTTTGAGAAACATTTTGAGACTATAAAAATAAGTTGCATTTTTTTCGTAAAATTTATTTATTTTAAAATAATTCAATTTTATTACTGAATGTTGAAATATTATTTATGATGTTTATATTGTTAATAATCTCATATAAATATGTTCATGTTGCATAAATAATTTCGAAATTGATGATGCATGGATTTTTCAAAATTTTTATTATTCTATTATTAATTTGTTTATTATAGTATTTCCTTAATTAATATTCACGATTTCTTGTATAAAATTATTATGGACACTTGCTTATAACAGTATAAATACGAAATGCTGGTGGTATTTTGTTTCTTAAGCAAAATTGTCCATTTTTCTAATTATATTTTTACATTAAAAAAAAGAAAATATAACAAAGATTGATAAAATAAATATATTAGGAAAAATAATTTTGTACAAGGTTGATATTATTTTCCCCAGTTGTTTTGATTTTCTAAATAATAGGGATTTAAAAACTAATAGTTAAAACCATATGCTAGTTTCAATCTGCATTCGTTACGTATGAATATATAATTAACTTTTCTAATAACGTTTAATATGAAATGAAAAGATATTATCTCTATAATATTATTGCTCAAGTAATTAATAAAAAAAGTTGCTGTTTTGGAATTTTATTGAATTTCTTTACTAAGCAATTTTGATTTATTACTAGATAAATTGAAATGAGACACATATTTTTTATATTAAGAAATTTGGATGTCGAAATGAATTACATTATTTTGCAAGGTTTTAAGTACCACTTTTCGGTTTGAAATTTTATATTAATCTATTATATTGAAATATAATTTAAAAAACTTAAATTATAACAATTATTAAACTAGTATATTTAGTAACTTAACTATTTTCGAGCATTCTACCTATTTGGTAGAGAGTATTCAAACACTTAAAATACCACGAAAATTAATCAAGTCAAAATAAACAAATTGTCCACTCTCGTATCGTCCTTGATATTTTATGTGTATTTCCACAATAGATAGAAATCAATGTACCTATCCTTCTAATGAAATATTTCTCACGATTCGGTTCCGTGAAATTTGGCGAGATATTTCAACTGTTCTCCGCCAGTGTAAACCTCCATCTTGCAACAGGGCTTGCACAATCGCTTTTCATGCAGCCAAAATCAGAGGTTTCACATCGAAAATCCCTCCTCCCCTTGTGCAGCCACCGGTCTTCTTCGCGAAAGGTTCCTCTTTCACAAAACCCCCGTGAAAGAAGTTTTCCCCTGGTTTTCTGCTATTGAGACATAAAAACCTTTGTGGTCGCTGGGCCGAATTGTTTACCCACAAGTCGAGCCGATACCCGGGGAGTTAGCACAACAGGGGTTTTGACTGCTTTGTCATAGGAGGTATGGAGAACGATCTGCGTCCAATGCCTATGTTTTCGCTTGTTTTTCCCCGACGCGGTGTCAAATATCCTACTCTTGACTGCACACCTTTGGAGGAGGTACACCCCACCTCCCCAGGGTCCTCTGAAGTACACCGCTGTACGCTACTGCACTGTACCAAACAGTAGTTTGAATTACATATTTTTACATCCTCCAGAATAAAGAAGCTATAAGGCTGAATTTATGAGCCTTTTTTTTCATATTTTTTGTTTAGCAGTATTTTCATCTTTTGCTTTCAGTATACGAATACTTCAGCTTTCCAAAATGTGGGAAGAAGAAAAAGCTATCATACACACATCATTTCAAATATGTATATCATGCAATTTGCATCTCTCAATCATATAATTTTCAACATAAATTTACCTTTAAGTATAATATTCATCAAGACAAAATATTTTTTCCTTTAAAATAAAGCTTTATAAAAAAAATGAGTGAAACGTACTGAGAAAAATTGCGTCTTAAGATTCTCACTTGTTCATCACTGAAGCAAACTGAGTGCAAAATGAAATCATTGACAGTTAAATTTCAGAGAGATCTAAATTCGTTATATTATATTAAAATTTTTATTTCTCGAAAAATTTTGCAATTAAAATCTTATTTTCTTCATTCAAATATTTTTATATTTCCAGTATTTACTATATAAATGTTTATTATGAAAAACAATTACTTTTTAATAATTTTATATTTTTTCTCATTGAAAAACTTTGAGTGAAAGTCATTAATTAAATACCATATTTTTAATTTATATATATTAATAAAAAGTAAACAAAATATGATAATAATTAAAACCTTTACAGATAATAAACCATTTTTTCTAAAACAATAATACTTTTCTAATAAAATATCTCTCATCTTTTATATCTATTAAGTATGTATCGATTAAAAAAGTAACAAAACATATTAAATGTTTACTTTTATTAGCATAAAATGAGAAATAAAATTCTTATTTTTATAATGTCATGTATATAAATTATTTAATGAAAAATTTTTTAAACCAATTACAATCTTTATTTTAACGATAATAAACAATACATATGATGAAGATAAACTAAAAATGATGTTTGAGCAAAAAAAAAATAATTATAATACTACGACTATCCAAGTTCTCAGGCTACAGTTTCTAGTTGTAAAAATATTTCTAGCTTTCGAGAAAAATTACAATTTCGAGAAATAATGCTACTTTCTATTTTTAAAAAAGGTTTATTAATTGCTTATCTTTTTTCAAAATCATGATTTATACCACAAAATGAGAGTTCTCGTATAGATCAGCTAAAAACAAATGAAATAAGGGAATACCTGAATTTTTTCTATAGGTATTGTGTTATTTAATATTGAAGTCATAATTCCTTTCATAGGCGTTTTAATGCATTTCTGACTGGTGGTATATGAGGAAAATGGAAAACGAATTAACTACAGTAAATAAAACGTTTTTTTTTATTTATTTATTTTTAGAAACATAGAAATTATAGTTTATTTTCTTACATTAAGTTATAGGTATGTAAAAAAGGGAAGGTTTGATGCCATACATCAATATCTTTCAACTCCAAAAATATTTATACACTGAATACAATTTGAAAATGAGGAGAAATAATCCCGTGCCTCCTTTTTTAAAATGATTAGGATGTTGAAACACTAAAACAACGTTTAAATTAATTAGAGTTTCATAAACAACTATTAATTGACTTTAAATCGGCGTTAACTACGCTGTGAATTGATCGCCAACATCATAAACAAATTTTCGAAATGTAATATAACTTAGATTTAAATTAGACTGAGACGAATATCCTGATGTAATTTTCCTTCCTTTCTATACAGTTGTTCTCAATCAAGATAGGAGGAAAATTTTATGAAAACATAATAAGGATTTTACTTATATGGATTCTGAATATAATTATAATAACATCTACAGACATCAATAACATCAATCTATAGACATCAATAACATCAATCTATAGACATCAATAACACATTTATAGACATCAATAAAATTAGACATTTTTAAGTAAAAGATGTCACAAGAACACATTTCAGAAATTAAGTTTCTTCTCTATTTGTCATTGAAGATATAATAGCAATTAAAAGATATTTTTATTTCCGAATACAGTCCACGGAGTCCAATCCATCCATCTCCTTTAAATATAGTTTTCTAAAAGAGCTATGCGTTTGAAGTTCTTTCCAGAAATAAAATTTTTAAATTAATTCCATTTTTTTTTTTTACATTTTATGCGCTATTGTAAAGTATAAAATAACATTTTTAAAAAAGATACTCTTCTCTTTGTATAAAGAAGGATTTTCAACACAAAGATACTTGATACGGCTGCACTTGGAGAGAAATCTCGAGTTTTTAAAATTTTTCTAGCATTACTAATCTTCCCATAGCAACGGGTGGCTTAGCATCATCTAAAAATTATGCTAGAAAAGAAGAATGAAGTAAAATAGGAAATATATTCTTCAAGAGCTCCAGCATGGTGCCCAATTGGCTCCAGTTCGAAAAGAATATGTTTAGGGACAGATACGCTTGAAAGAAGGGAAGAGGAGAAAAAAAAGCTTACAAACTGCAGGTTAAGGGGTTTATAAACTATTAGCCTGGTATCGATGTGAATTGACTATGATTCCATAATACTGCCACAGGCGGTAGACCCCCTGCAGTGACTTGGAGTGGTTGTGCACTCAGGTTAAAATAAAGTTTTTATATTCGCCCTTCTTTTTTATCCCCGCGAAGGATGTTTTATATTTTTCACAATACGGGTGACATCGGAGATCCCCTAGAGGGGTTTTCCCAATCTGGCGATATTCTTGGCGACCGCTAGAAATTTTGATGAAAAAGGTCATCAATGAACATCAAAACGATAAACAGAAAAGATCGCGGTAAATTATAATTATTAAAGTGTTATGTGTACCTTTTCAAATACTTTTAATAAAATACAATAACTTTATGCTCAAAAATAAAGTTTATTATTTTTGCATATAAATTTCTCATACACGCATAAATATATTTCTTTGTATAAAATTAAACTTATCATAATACGTATAATCAAAAAATAAAAAAATAATAGATTTAAAGGATTTAAATAAATTAAAACACACACACACAGAGATTATAAAAGTAGTTACCATCTATCATCTCATAATACGCGCACGAACTTTAAATATATAAAATTATAGGTTTTATAAAAGGAATAAAATATTCATCAAAAAATACTAAACACTAAAAATAAAGATAGATTATGATAAGCCCTTGAAATTTTAACACTTGATTGGGAGAAGATGTGTTTCATAAATATGTTTAAATTTATTTTTACATACAAAGTTTTCCTTATTCGAATAAAGCAACCATCCAGATTTATTAAAATACTAAATTGAAAAGATTGTAGTAGATTAATAAATCATAAACAAATTACTTATCTTCTTAAGTGGATTTCAAGAAGCTTATACATTTTATTTTTGTGTATATACTTTTGGTAATACCAATAAGTCAAACAAAAAAATAATACAAAATGCTTAACTGAAAGAGGACAAGTGTATTTTTGTGAATATACTTTTTATAATAGAAATAAAGGAGTAATATCTCAAAATATTAAAAAAGTTCCATTTAACACTTTGGTATATTTTAAATTGAGATTTTACATTGAACTTTTTTTTTTCTTTACATTGAGTGGAAATAACTTTTCACTGTTTATTAATTTCAATTTAAAATGTGGTTATGGATCAAAATGAGTGTCAAAATTAAGTTGTGTGTATCTATATAATGTGAGTTATAATTTCACATTATTTAAGCTAGAAACAATTCTACTAAAAAAAAATCCCTTTTTTTATTTATTTACTTATTTAATTTCTTAATGTTGAAGCGATTTTTATAAATTCAATTTTCTTCCCGATCTAGAAAATCTTATCGGAAAAAAATCACATTTAAACTTAATTGTCTGATAGTGTGGGGGGTGCTTTAGATGATTTTCACCCAATAAAGAAAATATTTTTAACAATCAAGTCTAGGATCTGACTAACATGCAATCAATTGACAGTTTAAATCCAATTTCATAATTTTTTCAAATTGTTAAATCCTTGACTACAGGGAGTTAATGCAATTAAAACAATTTTTTGTGTAATACTATTCTTAGCAAATCAACAATAATTTTTATTTCTTAACTAATATCAATACAATTGTATATTTCTCATAATATTGTATAATATAATTTTTATATAATTACAAACATTATTTTCCCATGGAACATGTCAAGCAGTAAAAACTGGTTACTAAATAGGACAGTTCATTGTAAAAAAAATTCTTTGGAGACACAAATGACAATAAAAATCACCACTATATACCTTTTTTATCATTTTTTTAAAAAATCAATGAAAATAACGGAAAAATACAACTATCTAATCAAAATAGTTGGGTTTTGAAAAAAAAGCATCTTAAAATTAGAGAATTATCATGCAAGAAGTGCTTATAAGTGGGTGAGATCATCAAATCGTAATTATATTGTTAATTATTTAAAGTTAAAATATGTAGAAATGTTCTTATAATTTGTTTTATTAAATTAAAAAATTAAACATTTATTAATTTCAGATTAGATTAATACCATATTTAAAAAAAATTGATTTTTATTTTATTAGTATGTGGGTGGGAGTTTCAAATGTCTGCCCGTCTGTAATATAAAAGAATGTTTATCTGGCCTGCTATGTTACATTGAATTGTGTCAAGTAAATGACATAATATTCTATACTGCCTTAAAGTTAAAAAATGTAATTTGTTTAGCTATTTTCCATATAAATGGAAAGTAAAATTCATTACAAGTCAGCATTCTTACTAAAGTTTCGAATCAATGAAATATCACTTGCGTAAAATTTCCGATTATGGTAAATAAAGGTTAGGATTTCATTAAATATTCTGCGCCGCAATGATGCCGATCAACTTGACAGGAAACATCAATTCTTTTGTATAAAGAGAGCATTAAAAGCTGAAAGGAAAACAGGGATTTGGGGAGCCGCCGCAGATTATTCCAGTCGGGCAGATCGCTGAATCGAACAGTCGGCACATCACAAAGCACTGTCATACAATACCCTTCCGAAAACATATGGCATCCCAACGTCAACATACACTAACAACACATACACAACTTCCATAGTGATTCGCCGTCCTCCCTCTGCAAATAGTGCGATCCCCCACCAACATGTGATACGGAAGAAATCGCATTGTGCAGCTTAAACTTGATTGATAGATGCTAAGGTAAAGGCATGTTATTCTCAAGGAAAGCCTGGTGTTAATGTTTTTAAAATATTAATTCACTTAATACTAAGAAATTATTTGATCAAATATCCGTATCTTCTTCTATGAAATTAAAATGAAAATAATGATATATTTTCATTTAATTAAATATAAAATAAATTAAATGTATATACATCAATAAAGTTGAAAAGCCAACAGCTATGCTCATGAAAATCTTAGTTTTAAATTAGACTGAGACGAATATCCTGATGTAATTTTCCTTCCATTATGTGCAGTTGTTCTCAATCAAGCTAGGATGAATATTTTATGCAAACATAATAAGTATTTTACTTATATGGATTGTGAACAATAACCGAGAAAGAATAAGGGCTCTTGCCGTTAAAGCTCAGAAATTAACTATCCTATCTCGAAAACTAAAAAGATATAAACCACCAGTTTCAAAGTTGTAGAACAACAATATTTTAATACCAAACGTTGAATTAATTGCCTACAAAAGTTTGAAGAAAAGAACACATACAATACGTATTCACTCATATGTTACTCCACAGTTTCACCTCGAAACGCTTAAAAAGAACTATTCCCATGCAGAAAGGCATATTTCTAACCGATATTTCATCCTTTATCCTAAGTACACATCTGAAATTTGAGAAGTATTTTCTTTGTAATTCGTCGCCTGACTTAATAGTATTGGGCTCACTGTCAAAAATTTGCAATATCTTCGTAATATAAGATTTTAAAATTATTTCTGAAGTATATAATGGATTCCCTTCTTTAATTTTTGATTAAAAATATTTTTTTCCATTAACTTATCAATGAAATAAATCAATTTAAATAAATCAATGAATGAACTAGTTTGCGAATTCGAACTGAGAGCTTACTTTAAATTTAATGAACATTTTTTTTAAGTTCTCCAATATTTTCAAGTACTGAATAAATAATACTATAATATTAACAATGATTATCTGAGAACTATATCTAAGTGATAATAGATAGCTTTTAGATATAATATCTGATGGATCAGCCCCATCAATTACGCTATATTTGATGTCTATTTTCAGGAATTTTTAATAGCTCGAAGCACAGTTAATTTAAATAAATTCTTGACTGTCATTCCTTTAAAATTGTCGATAAACAAAGTATTTAGCAATATCCATTTCCCTTACATGGAATATTTTTTTCATGGGAGCATAATGTATCATAGCCTAATCAATGACATTTCATACCCCACAAAGCACAAAAGTAAGAAGTATTTGTGTAGAAAATGTTTCTGAAAACATGAAATTTCTTTTTTAATTTTAAATTTTTTCATATTAGTTTACTTTTTTATTACTGTCTTTTTTTATTTAATATTATTAAAAAATTATTTATTTTATACACAATAATCAAATTCAGTTTGAATATTTTTCTATGGTCAAACCTTGTCCAAGAGATTGATTTGATCGGGACCAATGACTAAAACTGGTTTCTGAAGTACTGCAAACAACACAAAATAAGATTTGATGCCATGAAAGTCAGACATCACATTAACCTTTTATTTATCATCTCGGTATGGTAATCAAGATTAAATAACAGTAAGTGTGAGTTCAGCTTTTACCAATTACTTTTATTCCTGAAAATGTTTATAATGTGTATTGCCTAATACTAAGTGAAGTGATTGCTGTTTGTTAGCAGTTCAGAATCTTACATTTGATTTACTACTGTCCTGATTGCCGAATCATCCAATTAGTTTTGTTATTGAATGATTACCGCCAACTTCATATTATGTAATGTCAAGATATCTGTGTGACAGATTTTCCTTAAGAATGCTTGCCTATATATTAATTTACGATAATTATAAAATATAAAGACATCGTATTACAACTTTCAATGCTTTTCTACATACAGAAATCAAAATATAATTTATTTATTTATAACATGACGTATTTATTCTATAAGTATGTCATGTTATCTTTAAATTAAATTATTTTTTATTTTCTGTTCGTAACAATAAACACTTTGTCAAATTACGAATACCTAATAATTAATTTATATCGATCACATTATCTGATGTTTAGAACTTGACACAGAAGCTAGTTTGCAAAAAGTTTATCTACATTGTAAATCAATATCATAATTTTATCATTTACTTATATTTGTGAATTTCTTAATACATGCATTGTTTCTTTTAAAATAAAATATGTATTTCATGCTACAATTTTTTTTCCTTTTATCATTCTATAGTCACTTTATTCAAACGAGAACTAATTTGTCAAGTAAATATAGATTAAAGTAGATCCCGAACTAATAAGTTTGATGCTCTCTGTGGGAATCGAATCCACATACCGCTAAACTTTAAAACAGACAGAGATCCATTCAGTTATAATTCGGCTATCCAATTGCTTCAAAACAGAAAAACACTGCATTTTGATTAACATTAAATAATATTTTTCTATATATAATGGTTAATCACTTTTTTTTTTTTTTTTTTTTTTTTTTTTTTCCTAGTGAGACATCAAAAATGGTTTATGGAAGAGAAGCAATTGATTGCTGAGGAGAATATGTTTTTACATATTATGAGTAAATAAAATCAACAGATAACTATTGGCTACAGTAAATAGATATATCTTTCCACAGAAAGTGAAATTTGCCAAGCAAATAACTAACAATACAGGTGATATACCAAGATTTGGATTTTTCTGTTTGTTGCTCTTCGCAAAAGAACTCGCAAATAGTCAATAAAGCTGGAGTATTGAATGGACCATAAAGTTACCATCTCGACACAAAATGTTTGGAATCCCAAGGAAATAGTTACTTTTTTTAAAAAAATTTTTTATAAAATGTTCACACATGTAAAGCATATGTGTGTTTCTGCACTAAACCTCCTTGCAAATTCTATACATTGAGTACAAAATTTTATTGGATCAATGTCGTCTTTTTAGAAGTTTTTGGAGAATCTTAAAGTATTTTATTAATGATATACTTATAAATATTTTAAAATTCATTTTTAAACATAAATGTAAACGAAAATCTTTACAGGGAAAAGTTATAAGACAAAATAAAAACATCAAAAATATAATCTTAAATTTGAAAAAAATATTAATAAATAAATTTACAAAGGAAACATATTAAATTATTTTAACACAAAACATTTCTTGATGCCAATTTTCACCTGCAAAACTGACAATATCCTTGTAATTTTAAACCAAGTGACGAGGTCGACATTTGAGTTAGTAGCCTCTTCTCCACTATACGCCTCAAAAGTGGAAAACATTGGATCTTGAGGGATTTAAGCACACATAACAGTGCAGGTGAGACCCAAACTATATATTGAGATTAATTAGTTTGGAATACTCGTTTGTCTCCAGCGCCTCGTAATTTTGAATCGTGATCAGGTGATGGGGTCACATTTGAGCTGGCCCCCTCCTCCTTACATCCTCGTCATATCACCCAAAGTATTTTAAACTTCCCAAACAAACAGGGCTTCACTAACCCAATGAGGGAGAATGTGGTCACCCTTCCAATCACTGTCCACTACAAATGTTGCTTCCTTTTGTCCATCTTAAGGGAAATGGCATGAAGCTACTGAGCCACTGAAAATTGGCTTTCTTGATAAAACAATCTTCAGTTAAGTAAATTATCGAACTCACTTCGAAGCGAGACTAAAGTAAATTAGTGAAAAACTTGGAAATTCGATACCAAATACAAAAATTATGACGTATCATGTTATCTTTCACAAAATATTTTGATATAACGGATTGTGATTCATTGCTATTATCTTGATTTTGGTCTTTATTTGTATTTTATAAGAATTGCAACTTATTCATTTGAAAATATCTTTAATATAATTTTTATGACTATATTAACAGTTTTTGAATTTTTAGTTTTAAATTATTGAAAAAATTTTAAAAATTAAATAAATAAAATTGCTTTAAATATAAATGTAAGTGTTTCTTTATAATCTATATATTACACTATCATTTAAAGGAATTTTATTTTTTTAAATAATTTAAGATTGTTCATCACTTCTAAATACTTTTGTATCATTCTTACTATTATCTTTGATATTTTTAAAGTAATGCGCTTAAAAATTTCGATTACGAAAACATTTACATATATTAAGTGAAGGAATCATAAGATTCCGATTTTCTCACGAAATATTAGTAAATAATTTTTCTTTATATATAAAGCTGTAATATCAATAAAAATATTTTCCCATTGCCATTAGATATTTGATCATATAATTTTTATTTTAAATGACTGATATGTTTATAAAAATTAAGCTTTTTATTTCAGTCATTTTATGTATTTAGTATTTATAAATATGTTAAAGAAATTTTTCTCTGAGCAATCAAAAGTTTGGAGTAGTTCTAAAATTTAAAAAAACTTAGATTTTATTTATCTTGAAATAAAATGTTTAATCTTTTAAAACAAATTATTTCGGAAATTTTTTGCGGAGACCTTCACCCATAGTTTAAAATTTTAAAAGAAATTAATATGTAAATTTTCAAATCAATGACTTGCTTATCGTCAATTTTTTCTACAGTGATATAGTTTGAAAATGATGCTTTTCTTTCTATTGTAATTTTTAGATACGTTAAGAAAAATTCGAAGATATTTGTTGAATTGTTTTTAATTGTTGCTTCTTATCATCAGACTTAAAATAAATTTACCATCTGTGTATACATGTAATTATATATAAACAATTGCAAAAAATTTGCAAATATTGATTTTTAATCTTTTTCAATGCATGCTTTACGTATTTTTGTCAAAAAAGGCTGAATGTTACATAACATTATAATTGTTAAAAATCACAAGAGAGAGATTACACATATCTAAAGAAGAATAACTCCTATCCAACTACCTCTTCTACACAGAACATGTGATGATATCGTTGCATAACTTTCACAAAAAAATTAAATGATTGCCTAAATAACATATTTTATTAGCTCTATACTAGAAATCATTTTACTCTTTTCCATCAGAAACTCTTTGATAAATGAAATAAAGCACTTAGCTCAATACAAACACACACATATATTTGAACTCATAGCAATTTATATTGAATAATTGATACACATTCATGATTGATCAATCAGTTTGCCATTTGATTGAATGATTTCCATATAAACAAGTCTAAAAGCTGCAAACGGTGTATTTTTACTAATTTCAAGTTATAGGTGCAAGCTTTTGAAATTACTTCTTGGTATGTATTTCTATGTCCTAAGTTGAGCAGAGAGTTGTGATGGGAAGTGTAAGAATCCATCAGTTATCGGCGTAACCTTAGAGGTGATGGGCGTTATTGGAGAGTATTCAGAATTTACAATATTTTTATGTGACACGATTCATCTTAGTGGGCTTCGTGAGAAAGAAAATTTGATGATTGTGCGGAGGGGGAGAGGCAAGGTTTTTCCTGTGGTAAAATCCATGTTTAATGGTGCACGTTGGGGCAAAAGAGTAGGAGGTGTAACGCCCGGGACTCGGATTACCGCACTTTGTTCCCCATAATAGACAGAAATCAGTACCTTTTGTGAGGGGTCGGGCAAACGATATGTTCCGACACCCGTGAGACTTAGTATTCCAACTTTGGCTTTATTTTGTGGCATTGCCCGAAAAGGTAACAACACTCTATTTCTCAGTGTATTCAGTTACTGTTGGCTGTACATGCAGTAAGTATCACGTGACAATACGTGCGTCAATTCGGATTTTATGTTTCTTTATGTTTGTTGTTCACGTAGAAGAAAGGCAGTTGAAATGGATAGATTTACGATCAGTCAACCAAACCAGAGAAGGCTCTCCAGATAAAATTTAGAGCAGAATAAAAAATGATGTTGAATTGTATTGGATAAGAATGTTCATTTTGAGTCATACATAGACATGATATTGAATTTCATTTGCAAATATTTCTTAAAAAGAGTTAAAAAAATTTATGTTACAAAAATGTCATTTGACATCTTTATTTTAAATAAATAAAACATTTCAAAAATAAAACACGGGAAAGAGAATGAATATTTAAAAATATGTCATATATTGCAAAATAAACGTAAAATTTAATCTTCGGAATTTTTTTTAAAAAAGAGAAAATAGGTTTTTTAATGCATGAAAATTTTTTTTTAACTATTAGTTTATATTTGTAGTTTATAATATAAACTATTAATATTATATAATATAAATAGAAGTTATTAGTTTATATTTGTTAATTAAAAATATATATTTATCGCTAGAAACTAAATTCTAAGAACATATTGAAATTTCTTTCTTATTAAAAAAAAATGATTTTGAAATTGAAATAAAAAAAGAATAAAGAATTATTGCTTTGCTATATTTTTTCTTTGTAATTCACACTTTAAATTTAAATGTTACATTATCCCTCATTTCTACAGAATTTGAACATTAAAAAAGTGATTCTTTGTGTGATAAAATTATATTGTAATGAGACATACCTAACAAGGACCAGAAAAATCGGAATGTGAAAAGATAATATCATAAGAAGTAAAAGATAATTAAAGATAGGAAATAAATATATAAATGAAAAAGCAAAGCCACTGTAATCTAATCTGTCAGAATAACGCATAACACAAAATTTATAATTATTGATATTTTAAATATATTTTTATAGACTTTTTGTCTTATTATCACATTTAATTATTTACAAAACTTCATAAATTTAAAACATTGCTCAAAACATATGCTTAATGTGTAACATGTTATGAAGATTCCTTTTTGTTTATTGGAATTAAAAAAAACAATCTTAAAATAGTTAAGTAATTAACACATGTAATTTTAAAAACTACACATTCTTAAAGTTAGTTACAGAATTGATAATTAACATATACTATGAAACGAAACTCAGTTGTTCTCTAGAATTTTAAAAAAATCAATTTTTAAAGAAAGTTAAAGTGTTTTTTAAGAAAATGACGCAGAAATTTTATGAAATATTACTATTTATATGATTTTGAGTTTATTATATTAATATAAAAATTGTTATATTTTTATATATACTTTTAAACAAAACTGACATTTTTTTACCTACCATTCCTAATCATTCGAACTTTTATTAGGGTTTCGCAATTTTTAAACAAAATAACATTAATAGTTTAAAAGAAAGTAAAATTATATATATATATATATATATATATATATATATATATATATATATATATATATATATATATATATATATAACGAAAGTCCATTAAACTAGTACTTGAACTTTAAAAATGATAATGAATAATTTTTAAAGATTTCCACAATTAAATCGTCATTAACATTTTTCAAAATATTATCATTTTTCTATTTTTATTATAATAAATTTAAGAATTACAAATAAATAACATATATATGTAAATTGTTTTGCTTCGAAACTATAATCTGATTAACGAAATCCAAACAATAATATTCAACATTATATTTGTTGACTGAAATCAAAGAAAACATTTCTGATTTGGGAAAAAAGTCCTATTTCATCAAGTTTCAAATTATTTACGAATGTTATCTTATTTAATTTTTATAAGAGGTAGCAATTTACTTATCATGAATCTGAGCCTGACTTTGAAATATTGTTCATTGATTCTAAAGTCTAAGAGTTTTTGGATTAACTTAATTTTATGAGAAAAACAACTTTACAAATATTTCCGTAATGAAATTCGTATGACTGTTTTCCAGAAATAAAACAAGTATGAAAATGAAATTTAAAAAGAAAAGGGAGGGGAAAAAAGTAAGAGAAGTTAATCGAAATATATAGGCTAAATATATAAGGCTGTTGTAAGGCATGTGCACCCCATAACTGCTTTTGTTAGGAATTTTCCTGGATAGTGGGCCGTAGTCATGTGTCACAAGGGAGAAATATAAGATAACTCCTAAGCACTCACCTTGACAGCAGTGCATGCAAAAGTATGAAGAACAACCATCTCTCGTTGTTCAACAATAGCTAGGATTGAACCCAGAACCTTTCACTTTGAAGAGCACTATGCTACAACTAGGTATGTTCAAACAATACCTTCCCGGCAGAGAATCAAACATCAGTCTTCTGAATGGCAAGTTGGGATGCAGGAGAGAGTAATGACGACTATATTACCGATCATATAATAAAAAATTTTGAAATTCTACATTACATCCTCTTGGTAGAAGTTTCATCGATCTGGGCAATATTCACGCATTGCAAGAAAAGGAAACTGAACACATGTTATGACAGTTACGAATGCAAGAAAGTAATATTCGTCTGCTGTTGTTTTATTGTGATAACAATCGAACCTGGGACCTTCCACATGGAAGATCCCAGGTTCGTGCACCAATTACACAAGGCAATGGTGTAACATATTGTATGTTTAACACCACGAAGCACGTAACAAAACAGCTGTGAAGGCTGTTGTAAGATATTTACTGTCACTATTTGTGCTGAAAGCTTTTCATAAATAGAGGATCGTATTTATGTATCCCAAAGGAGAAAATCTGTAAAATTCTGGTGCACCCAACCTGACATATATGTATGGAGAAAGTAGAAGTGTGTGCAATTTGTTGGGATGGATGCTTGACGAGTGTTCGTATTTTCCAGATTCCCTTTCTTGCGACGTACACGTAAGAAGTACTTAAACAACTTCTAATATTTTTCAGCTGTCAGTGTGGCTGTTTCGTAATATCATAACAACTATTTTCCATTGTTTAACAGTGGCTAACGTTCCTAGATCTTTCACATCGAAGAATTCATTCCTTCTTGACAAATTAGAGTCTATATTTTATAATGTTTAAAATGGATTAATAAATATATGTAGAAGACATTTGTCTAATATAATGCTAATCTTATCAGATAGTCATCTTTACAAACTATTCAATTGACTATTTTAATTATTTGAACATTTTCATTATATTGAATTCTTCATATTCCTTGCAAGAAACCGCATTATGAAAAAGACTGTGAATGACTGAGGGACTATCTTCGATAATATACTAGCCATTAATCAAATGACTTCTATAGCACAGATCTATATATAATACACATTTTAAATGCATTTATATTATTCTGATGTATTCTCTGTCCAAATGTATTAAAAATTTTAAGCAATAATTTAGAACCGAATTTTTTAATCATTTGCTTAAATTTCTGAAAGAGTCGTTTTTAAATCATAATTTGCATTTCCAAAAATAAATTAGTTATCAAAATTAGTTTAAAAAGAATGCACTTACAACAAATTATTTTATTTATTAATAACTTTTCAGCGTCATTTTTCTAATGTCGTTTTAATTTACAAACTTGGAATTTTCAAAAAAACATTCATTTTATGTAGCTTAGTGCGTCTGTCCCTTAATGGACACTTTTTGCTCACGAGGATGATAATGAAACGTCACCTACAGTTTAAAGTGGAATTCGAATCACTAACATCCACACTCTTGGTGGAAATTGAATCCACGAACTGTTGAATTAAAGGCAAGAGCTTTATCTATTAATCTGATAAATCAATTTTTGTCTTGGAAAAATTAGATCCAGTCTCTAAAAAATTAAACGTTAAATGGATATTAATTAGATTAATATTAAAATAATCTCTTATTTTATTTTTTTTTTGCTTCGTAATTATAAGATATACTATTGTAATTTTAAAATAAATTTATTTTATCTTTTAACAACAGGAAAATCATACATGCACTTGATAATTTTTATTTTGCTGTTTTTGTAAACGATTTTCATTCTAGAATAAAAATATAGTTTGTTTAAAAAAACTTTTATATTTCCTAAAACTAACTTATTAATAAAATTTGATTAAGATCCGTTAAAAACAAATTCTAATAGATTAGGTAGGTTTCAGTATTTTACCTTTGATTTCACACACATTCCATATTATTTTTTAAAATCAAAACTTATCTCTATTAAAGGCCAGTTACCTCAATCTGAGAATTTGATTTGATTTACTTGTCACTCAATTGTCACTCTTTTGAACTACATATTGAAAACTACTTTAACCGGTATTTACAGCTTATAGATTCTAAACTTAAAATTCAAACATTGATAATCGCATTTGGAATTGATTCCAACAACTTCTTAACTGAAATACTGATTGCTAAGCATTCAGCTACCAATCTGGCAAAAATTATGAAATAAATTCAAAATTGATTAATTTTACCTTATTTGTAACAATAGAATACTTAATTAAAAAATTAAAGTATTTAGTGCAAGATAATTAGCACGAATAATTTACTATACTCCTAAAATGCATATTAAAAATGAAAATAATTTTTTATATTAATGATTTTTCATAACGTAAAGTTTTAATCTGATATTAAAATTTTTTGTAACGTGATCTCTTTTGAAACTTTTAAATGAATATTATAAAGAAATGATGGCATAATGATTTATTGATTTTACTTATATAAATTTATTAATATGTTAATATTAATACATTATATAATACATAATATCTTATATAAATGTATTAATATAAAAAAAATCTTCAGAAACAAAATCTTGATTTCTGATTATTTACTCATAGATAAATAATTCTCGCATTAAACTGCCACATCTTTAACATTATTTTTTTTTTCAGTTTATAATAGAAATTTCATTTTGTGTATTATATGAATTTTTTTTATTTCTAAAATTGTATTCTTATTCATTTCACAAAACTTAACAATTCTCAACAATTTTTCGCATTAAATAAAAGTTGCTTCTTATTCTCTCAACCCTCCCGAATAAGTTAAAAATATTCACTGCCCTTTTAAAATTTAGTTTTGAATTCGGAGAATGAGGAGAGAGAGGTTTATGAAAATTAAAATTTACCTCATTTGTAAACCTTATTTTTTTACATTTTTGTTATTTTCTTTAAAAAAAAATAATCTTCTTTGTATCACGTAATGCATCTTTGAATCAGGGAAAATTCTTAAGCAATTTACTGAAAATATTTTTGTTTCTGTGTGAAGATGGTTTTCTTTTCTACAAAAATGCAATTCCATCCGTTAACTCTCACTTCAAAAACAAACAAATCACATTTTTTTCCTTTTCTCATCTTCGTTTATTGCCACATTAATTTTAGTAATTTTTTTATTTATAATCGCTTGCAAATAATATTTTAAATTTTTGAAAAATCAAAATCGTAACAATTTAAATTGTTATATACGCCATTCCTTTATTACTATTTATAAATAACATTAAGTAAATAACGTATTTAGTTTCTCCATATTTGTTCTTCTACGATTTAGCTTCAAAGAGTTTTCACAGGAATTTTCGATTGCAAGTTCCCAGATGAAGGCGAACGAAATTTGTGCAACATAATACAATTTCCCTCCAAAATAAGCCTAAACAAGCGTAACTATCACATTTACGTTTCCCGCTAGAACGCGCAAAAGGGGATGAGGGAATTGCCTTTACATATGTTCCGCCACACCACTTCAGCTTTGGTGATTATCGAGGGGTACAATGCAAGCATGCTCTCGGTGGAGCACCCCCTTGGGATCTCAATTAGTCCCTGCAAGCTCTCCGCCCTCCCCTACCCTACCACACCGGAAAAGGTCACTCAATGTCTCTGAGAGGAGGAAGAGCATTTATTTCCGCTGTTTAGAGGATTATATGGGATCTTTGCAATACAAGTGGTGACAAAGATGTTGTCACACTGAGGCAGGGCAGTAAAATTGATAAAGGGATATATATAGAACTCTTTGGGGTGGAGGCATGCTTGACCGGCGTGAAAGCAGTTTTTTCGACGCCTATCCTTGCTCTTTTTTTTTTTTTAATCATTTATCATTAGGAAAACGATAATGTTTCAGAAAATATGCAATTAAATTATTAAAGCAATGTTTAAAATGTCTTTCGTGTTTCATCGTTTTTACATTAGTTTCATGAAGTTGAAATGAGGCGTTAAAGAAACTCTATGAAACTCAGAAAAAATCCCTTAATATTATTTTGCATTAAAATAGACTATGAATTAGCATAGGAGAACTACATTTTTGCATACTTAAGATAGAATAAGAATTATATTTTGCAAAACAGAAAGTGAGATATATTAAAAATAGAAGTCAATTATTCTTCCGTTTTTTTTAGTAAACATTATGCAAAGAATTTTTAGTAATGAGTTTTACAAAATATTTATGAATTTCATTTGCATCTAATTTTAAGTTGCATTTGTATCTTTTCTTTAGCATGTTCCAGCCATAAAATGTATTTATTTTTATAGTAAGTTACATGTGTTTTTATATGCATGTTACTTATGTAAGCTCTTTTTTAAATAGGTATGGAAAATTTATCTTTAGAAACTTTTATGAACAGCTTTTCTGACATGAATTTTTTACATCGATAATAACACATAAAGCTTCTCCTTATCGAGATTTTAACTCTTTTTTTTAATTTTGTAGCTAATTATTATACAGTGTTTTTGATATTTTTATATGTGATTAATTAAGTTGCATATAAGAATCGACAGTTCATGTTTGTTTGTTTTTTTATTCGTAAATAAAATCAAAATCTAATTCTTATTTTTAATAAGTAAAATTTCAATTCACAAAGATTAAAACAGTACTAAAATAAATAAGTAGAAAATATCGTAGTACTAGAAAATAAAATAAATATGATAAAATACTACAATACTGGAGTAAATGGTACGTAAAAAGTAAGCAGTACTATAATAAATACTTATTATAATATTGCTTATATGCAGAAATACTATAATATAGAACATGTAGAAAATATAACAATATTAGAATAAAGGATAATCAGACTACTCAAAATTTTCTAAAACTTAACAAAAATAGAATTAATAACATGCAAAGTATTAAAATTATTATCTTGATTTCCTCAAAGAATTCAATTTATCAGTTGTAGGTTCATAACCATCAAGTGTTATCTGCCATTTCTTAAAAAGAAAAACCCGCAATTGAAAATCTATCCAATCAGTCTTTCCAAAGAAGCATAAAAAAGTTTCTTCTTTTCCACCATTTCTCCACAAGTCCTTCAGTGGCCACTCATCGCCCAATAATTGCTTACGCTTCAATAAAAACTGAATTCCATCTTACAAAAAAGTCTATAGTTTTCCGCGTTAAGTTGGCGAGCGTTGTTTGGCGACCGCAATCACCTGAATCAGCCGGTTCAGACTTATCACCAAACAATCGCGGTCCGCGTTCTGTGTAACCGGTAACAGTGCACGTATTTGCTGATAGAAAAGAATATAATTTTTCCTCCGGATCTCAGGCATCGGAAAATTATCTAGGAGATGCGGACGCTGCAAGATTAGAGGTCTTTTGTCCCTGGCACGTGTCCCACCCCCTTGATGCATCCTCGAGTCACGTGTCAGAGGGTGCTTTTTACGAATTTTGTCAGACAGAAATGTGATAAGCCTGAATACGGGCTCTTCTGTGAAGTTGATAGGTTGGGGATCTTCTTTCCCTATAATCGACAGAGAACCATTTTTTTAATATTTTTCACAAACTTGCTTTTAGATTAAATTTAGAGAATTAATATCCCCTTTCTTACATTTCCTTCAAATACTCGACTAAAATGGCTTAATTTAAATATATTTAAGCATCATTACTTGTTAATGCACTTTAACAATTACTTTAAATTAAAGATAAATGATGCCACTTTTTTATGATACACCATTTCTTTGAAATATCTATTACATAATAAATTGAATATCTATTGTATAATAAATTTATTATCTATTATAATGTATTGAATATCTATTGTATAAAATAAACTGTACCCTATGAGCACTGTTATTTGATTATCACTTCATTTTTCGAGCATTTTTATAATTACTTTTGACTAAATGATAAGAATTAACTAACGTATTTTCTTAAATTATTTAGATATTCCTCTAAAAATGCTTTTATTTGCGTAATGTGTCAAAAGCTAGTGCATTTTTACAATTATCTTACATTAAATTTTAGATACATAACTTTTATTTCCTTGAAATGTTCATTTATAAAATACTTTTATTTTAGCATAACATGCAACATTATTAAATATGTATAATTATTTAAAATTAAATTTAAGCAATTCACATACTATCTTTTTATTATTACATTAAGTCACCTGAAAATGATTTTATTCAAGCCCTATTTCAACGTTAAGGAATTTTATAATTATTCATTGTCGGTAAGTGAATGCGATTGTTCCCAATACGATTTTAGACTCCAGTAAACACAATGCTTAAGAAACTAATTTGAGGTATTTTTAGTAAAATATGTTACTTGTAAATGATTCTACACAGCAAGAAGATCGAACAAAGCATTTTGAAAAGGCAAAAGAAAAATTAATTTAATTACATTTCAAATTTAACAAAAAATTTCCTGTCTAATATTTAAAAATATGACTTATATTTTTAATATAACTTGAATATTTGATGAAATTTTTCTATTCTTCAAACCTGTAATAAATTATAAACTAAAAATTAAAAAATGTATCCTTTTAAAATTATATTTTACGCTTGTTATTAAATTATTATATTTAACGCTTAAGAAATTTTATTAAATATGAGTTCCCCAAGCTTAATAAATGCGTGTGTGTGAATATTCATCTAAATATTTAATATTGGATTTTGATAAAAAGTTCAAACATTAATTTTTTTGTCTGATAAAGAACTATATAAGCAATTAAAAAAGTTTAAAACAATTTTTATATTGTTTTGATCTCAATTTTAATTTAAAAAAACCAATTTTATTCAGAAAGGATTATTAAAAATTTGCGTGTGAGAAAGAGGAAAAGAATGCAAATTGTTCTATTTTCAGTATAAGAGCTAATGAATAAAAGAAAAATTAACTGTGTAAGTTAATAAAATATTTTCTTATAAATTGTTAAATTTTTTTAGACTAAAAGTTACATTAAAATATTTATAACAAAGTGATCAAAAAGAAAAATAAGGACGTATCTCCCTCAAATCAATTGAAAATAAAGTGGTATAATAAAATTTGTTTTTTTTAGAATTCTAAGAATTACTTGTACCACATTATAGAACATTTCATATCTATTGTTCTATAGTATATACTTGAAATCTTATCAATAATTTATACAATTCAAAAACATTTGTCGTAGTATTCAAACTTCAGTAAAATAAATAACAATTTCATCTTGACGACAAACGAAATATTTTTCTAAAACATCTTCCTCGCTGTTATTTTGATGTCACGTATCTTTAGTCGGTCTTTATTACAGAAAATATGTCCATCACACATTTCACCAAAGTCCCAAGGTTTAAAATATTTACGACGTCGAAGTTGTCACAAGAAAGTCGGTGCCCCACTTGAGATTGATGAAAGTGAGACGTTCGTTTTCATCAACGTTTCCTGTATGAACACTGAAATTGACGAAAACGATGGGAATGCAGAGACACTGCGTCAATTCATTAAGCAATCAAGCTTGTTTGCTCTTCCGCAATTTTCTTTACGATTCCTGCTTAAATGAGAATTTCGTTCCTAAGTTCCCATCTTTCCCATTTAACGTCAAGTGTTTTTCAAGTGATTAAATATATGATGTTTTGATCCTAATATTGATTCTCATTCTGAAGGATATCTTCTGTCAAAGTTAGAAATGAAATTGCTGGATTATTTTGTCTGATTTCTAAGAAATAAAATTTTATCAAAACATTTCAGAAGTTTATTTTGTAAATTTTCTTCAGTATATATATATAATGTATTTCGTAAATACATTATATGCATATTTAAAACAGGATAATGACTTTTTGATACTAAGTTTATGTTTCTCGAATTTATTTTTTATGTTGAAGGAATGCAGTTTCAGTGTAAGAGCAATTTTACTACGTTCCTAGTATTAAATTGCTATTTTTAAGAACTATTAAAGTTCTTTTCAAATAATTTATTTCAAATAAATTATCTATATTCAGAGTAATATAAATTTGAAATCTTAGGTTTTTGTATAAAATCTTTGTGTCATTTTATTTTTTATTAGTTGCAATACTTTTTCCACATATAGTTACATATTAAAAATTATAATTTTATTTAGTTAGTATTTTGTTTATATTGAATAAACTGAAATATATGTAAATATGTTATCCGAATAATATTTGCGAGTAAATATATTAATTTTTTAATATTTGCATGATTAATTTGATGGGGAATTAGAAACTAATATATGATTCTTAAAAACAAGAAATATTTACATATATTAACTATGGTCGGTTGAGTAGCATTGCTGATAATTCAATGTCTTTCAAATCAAAAATTCAATAGTTCGATTCCCATTTCAAGCATTGATATCTTTAGTAGTTTGGATACACCTTTAGGCTGCATCGGCATGCAAAAACATACTCAAGTGAATAAAAAGGACTAGAACGACGAAAAAAATCGGCTTGCTAATCGACTTCACATAATAGATAAAGTGATAACCTATTACCTAAAAGAATCAAATGATGATGATTTTGCAAATGATATTGTATTTAAAATTTGAAACAATTAAAGTATAACAATAAATGTCGATTATTATAAAACCCTATTCTTACAATGAATATAAATTTAAATATTACAGTCATAAAAAAATGGGCAATAAATAATTCATTTTTTCTTTCCCGACACCATTGAATATTCAGACAAAGTTATAATAATATAAAACTATCGTTAAGTTTTCTTGAATATTTGACATATAGATCCTAAGGAAAAACATTTTTATAGATAATAAATAAACAAGACTGTTGTGTCACAAAATAGTCACAATTTTAAGATTAAAATCACATTACATTATTTCTGCAAATCTAGCTTTTGGGAAATAAATTTTTATAGTTGGCACTAGTTGACTTCTTTCGGAATTAAAAAGTTTGCAGAACTAATATGCAAAGGCTTGACAGAGGATAACAATTTTACTCATTTTATGTTTTGACTTAATAATTTCCCTATGACTAGTAATTAGCTCGATTTACCATGCATCATGTTTCAGTATTTAAACGCAAATCTTAAATTACGAAAAAAAGATTATTCATGCCATCAATACCATTTTGTTTGATTATTACGAAGTCAAATCTACATTACATCACACCAAAGAAACTGAGTTATGGTTTACGAACTCAACAACAAAAAAAAGATGCCTTACTTGTTTAGCAACTAAAACTATTATAATATAGGTTATCAATTTTCTTATCTTTCAAAAGTATATTTCTAATTTCTATTAATTATATGGAAATGATGATTAAAAAAGTGCATTTATCCCCGGAATAAAACATCAAAAAATTACAAAGGATTGCTGTCATGATGTAACTTACACACATCACAGGAAGGGTTTTTACTGTATTTATGACGTGATCTGAACGTAATAATCATATTTATGTTGATTTTTCAAAAAAAAAAAAAAAAGTGAGATGAAATGTTTTTTGTTAGTTTCCTTTCAGCTTCATATTCAAATTCAAACTTATGAATTTGTCATTCTCTCTTGAAATATATTAATGAAAAAGAATTCAGCTGGACACTAAGTTAAATCATTTCATTTTTTGCTAAATTTAAAATGAAATTAAGCATATTTATTTAATTTTAGCTCTCATAAAAATTAAATATTTTAAATATTAATATATTGAATAGTTAAAATATATTTAAGTTTAAATATTTTAAACATTTAATTTTTATGAGAGCTAAAATCTCATCTATCTTATGCTTTAAGTTTACGCTACGGGTGGAAAAAAAAAATAAAATATTTTAGCTACGTTAGCATTTATTATCTTTTTAAACTGCATTTTAAACACTAAAAATGTGATTCTTCGTATGGAAATTTATATAAATAAAATCCTTATTCTGCGTGCGTTATGTCTAGGGTCGAAAGAGAATTACTGCACGGATTGGAGTGAAAGTTACAGCAGAATGTTCTCCGGCTAACTTAAAACATAGGTTATGTTTTATTTTGAAATTTGGACTACATCATTTGTAATTAATTTAAACCATATTTAATACTGATTTCAACTTAAGGCGCTATATTGCATATCTTTCAGGAATTGTGTTACTTTCAAAAACGGGAGGAGACGCGTGATTCTTTTTTCCTCCCTCTGTCATTTCTGAAAATAAGGGGAAATATATTCAATTTACGTTCTTAGAATTAACTTTTTTTTTTTTTGAAAATTAGCGATATATTTTCAATTTTTGAAAAATATATTTTTTTCCTACTTTATTTTTGTTTTTACTAATATGTCGCCTATCGAAAATAATTTGGAATAAGGATGAAAGAAGTATTAATTTTAATATTTAATAAATTTATAAATGAAGAGAATTTTTAAGCTTAAAGTCACACTGACTTGATTTAACTAATCTATTGACATCATTTTGTTGAGCAAAATATCATTTTGAAAAAAACTAAGTAAACAGTAAATATCACTAATAATAATTAAATATCATTATTTTTTTCAAACGTCAATGTTTTTCCCAAAGTTCACGTTTATGTCTAGTAGCCACAGATCTTGAAGGCTGACAGGCTCAGTCCAATATTAAATACTAAAATGTTTAAAGGGTTAATTTCATGCAATACATTAGTACTACTAACATAGTTTCACAATAGTACTACGGGTATTATGCAAATCAATTACTTACTTTTCGTGTTAACAAGAATACTTCAAACTGAAGAATAAAAAACGGGAATTTATATTTAATGAGATCAATGCATATTCGTGCACGTTGCATTAAATTTGAGCATATGTGTCCAATGCGTATAAACATCGTTGAAAATATTTGCGTTTTATTAATTGAAATAATGTTTGGGGAACACATTTAAATTAAAAATAGTTCTTAGGTCTTATTCTTAATTCTTGTTGCAGATATTTAAGAAACAAAAATACAACTCTTGTACCGTTATTTCTTTACTAAGCTTACAACTTTACGAGTATTTTCATATGCTCATTCAAAATTTCAAGAAATTAATTTTGTCTTTTTATTGTATGAGTAGTTCTATCATAATTTTTCATAATCCCCAAAACTTAGCATCAATATTTTCTCCGTAATATTTTCAGATAAATCTACTCTTCATTTATGTATAATAAGAGAAATGCATTACAGTAAAATGAAAGAAGCAACATTTATTTTCATATCAATTCAATATATCATTAGTGAAAAATAATGTCATTGTTTTCAGCACGACGTAACAAATTACTGAAAAATTGATCCCTCCTCGCCCCACCAGAAGAAAAAACATTAAACACAAGTTACTATGTTTAAAATGAAATTTCTTTGTTATCTTCTGAAATAATTTTGTTTCTTGTTTAGTAGTTAAAGGCTTTTAAAAATTTAGTAATGTTGGAAACTAGAAACACATATTCTAGGATACTCCACTCCCCTTATTTTATCGGTAAAATAATTGAGTTAAAATTTAATCCTGGTAAATTTATTTTTATTGGAATTGATTTGTTATTTAGTTTTGCAATAATTCACGTTTTAAAATACTTCTTTCCTTAATGACTTTATTAATACTGCATTTTTCTTACATTTTTAATTAAAATTAAACTAAATTATTATTCAATAAAATTAATTATAATATTTTATTTTCTTAGCAATGACAAACACAAACATATTTATTTAAAACATATAATTTATTTAAATAACAAAAATGTTTATCTTTATATAAATTATTATTTGTTAGCATAAAATTAAAACTACAAAAAGTTTTTCTACATATGATAGAAAATAAAAATCTTTTTAAAGGAATAAAATCAAATTACATAAAATAGGACATACTACATAAAGTAGGGAAACGGAATCATTAAAAAATAAGAACATAAATAATGAAAGACATTTTTAATTCCTTGGTTAATTAAGTTAAGTATATATATTTTCAACTAAGTTACACCTTATTACGCAAATACCCTAGTATTGCAATGAAATGTTCCTGAAATAAAATCTGTGACAATTCTGAATAATATGTAATATTTGCTAGCAAAGTATCTTTGCTTACCGAAGCATTGTTTCTGTTCTTTAAAAGTGGGCTTGTAATAATAAACACGGATTAGTGATGCTTACCGTAATGTAAAGCTTGCTTATTTGTATTACTGAATATTATTTTCAGTTTTATGTTTGTACAACACGATAAAAAATTCAAATACTAAAATCTAAATATAAGTTTGTAACTATTGATGAATATGTTTAGAGTTAAAATTCTTTTTTCCATGCACACTAAAAATGCGTCAATATTTACAAGCACATTTATTCTACCGCTATCTATATATAAACCTAAAATATATTTATTCAAGTAAGAAAGTTTATTTATATAAAGCCAGTAAATTTGTAAAAAAGCTCAAATGTCAAAATTGAAAATGTCTCTATACAATTAAAAGAACAACGATAATATAAAATATTAAAAAAATTGAAGTTCTTCATTCAATTCTAATCTAATTTGTTTTATTTTCTAATCAGAATTATAATATTACAATTGCTTAATTTAATCTGTAAGAAATATGCTAATAAAAGAATACACATTTTCTTAATTACTCGAGCTTAAATTCTAGTGAATATTTTCAAAGAAATTTTCTCTGATATTTCCGATTCATTAATTTTGTAACTGAGTTAAGAGAATGATGTTTAGTGACTATTTAAATTCAAAGCTGCCGTAAAACTATGTTTAAAGGTTGGTGTTCTTATAATCAAATGAATATAAAATGAATATGCTATTATCTGATCAATCAGCCAATTTATGAAATTACTCACAAATTAAATACGGGGAATAATAAAATGAATACACAAATGTCTTCAGTGAAAAAAAAAAACTCGTATATGTACTTTAATCATGTATTTTACTCTAAAATCAAAACATTTTTTATTAATTTCTAATAATACGAACATTTTGATTTTATTCTTATTATTCGAAATTAATACAAAAAATATGAAATTATGCATAAGAGTCGGGAAAACTTGATTTCCCTAATTTACTCAAAAACTTAATTTCTAAAATACTCAAATAATAATTTTTAAATGAATGTTATTTTATTTAATGAACTGAATATTATAAAACTCATTATTAATCATTCATAATCACTCATAATATATATATATATATATATATATATATATATATATATATATATATAAAACTTTCGCGTCTTGTAATTTTGTAATATTTAAACTATTGAATAATAATTTCAATTAAATAATATGATATTTAAATTAACACCAACCCAACCCAAAAAAATTGAAATTTGAAAAAATTAAGAATTTGTGTTTCTATTTGATAAATATAAAACATAATTTCATAGATATGTTAATAATTGATCAATATAAATTGATGTTTAATTTCCTTAAAATAAAAATTATATTTTTTTTCAATAATAATAAAATGTTTAGTATAATTTCGATGTGTATGAAATAATTTTTTATTTTTTAATGAGCTGAAAATTGAATTTACTTATAAATAATTTATAATGATTTAGAAGTTTTTTCAATTAATTAATTTATTTATCTTTTAATATCTACTGCGTACCCAAAGTTTAAAAAATTGCGAAAAGAATAAGAATTCAACAATGTTTCTTGAACAACTGATAAAGATTCAAATTATTGAATTGATTCTTTTCATGGCAGATTATGCTGTCAATAAATAAATGTCTTTAATTTCTTTATTGTATGTAATAATTAATGTCCAAATTTATATTCATCTTTATTAAGTAATAAAATTTCGATAGTTTGCAATGTATGAGAAATTAATAACTTTCTAAATAATAATAATTTTTTAATATTATATTTTAATGAAACCCAAACATTTGAGAGAAATCCCATTAAATATAAAATTTAATGAATTCAGTATTAGTTCTTGTTTTTATTTTAAAAAAAATGGTGGTTTAAGATAGAATATTTCACATTTTTATTTAAGATAGTTCAATATAATTAATATCCGTTCACAGCATAAATTTTAAATAAAAAATCAGTTAATAATTATAGGTATTAATACTATAATTATTATATAAGTAATTTATTCTGTTAGCTGTTAACAATAAATTTATTTAAATGAATACAGCACGTTATGAATAAATCAAATGCCTGAGCTAAAATTGCTTTAATAAAATTTATTATTATCAACAATGAATATCATCAGTCCAACATGAATTTCAGTTTTAAACGTAATTTAAACTTTCAGTTTCTTTTTCCACACTTGAGAAGCGACTTCTAAAAATGTATAAAACTCAACACATATTTATTTAAAATAAATTTACTTAATTTGTGGGATTAAGGAGCTTCAAAAGTAAATCAATTTAAATACATAATATTATACTTACTCCTTTATCTTATTATTATATATATATTTTTTATTATTCAGTGATATACTATATATTTGAAAAAAAAAACATTATTAAATGTTTATATTAAAAGGTTACATCATTCTTATTCAATCAAATATATTTCTGATCGAATTTTATCTAAGAATTTTGAAAAGGAAATTAATCTTTTAACGAATTCCAATTATAAGAAGTTAATAAATTATTTAAAATTAACAATCATTCACATATTTGAACCAAATAACTTCAAAAAATAAGCTTTCAGACCTTCTTAAAATGAACTTGATTATATTTTGTAAATTTAAAATTTTGAAAAAACTAACAATAGGCTTACAACACTTTTATACCAAAAAGTGTTAAAAACCTATTATTAGCTTTTAAAAATTACAAAATATTAGAGTTTAAATATTTTATATTGTAATAAATAGGTGACATTTTAGTTTCTGTATCACTTTTTGAGCGCTAGAAAATTCGAAGTATAAAAAGGGTATCAGCATAATTTATATGATATGTAACGCATTATTCATTAATGTGCTTAATGAGCTATAATTGAAAGCATAGACTTAAATCCTTAAAAATATTAAGAATCTTATGAAAAGGAAATTGTGAGACCATCATGTCAAGAATCCATTCTAGAAAGGCAATTCTGAAATTGATATCATAAAATTGCGCCAAGAGTTCATGTTAAACTAAGCCCTGAGCTATATATATATTGCTGAAGGTATGGATTGAAATATTCACAAAACTTAAGATTGCTTTAATATCCATTCTAACGTGCACAATGAGATATTGCTGACTATATGAGTTGGAATTTTAAATTCGCGTCGAGTATTCGAAGAGAAGCAGTATTAATTAACATACTTAATTAAATCCTGATAGAATATCAGGATTTGAAACCATATTCATCGGATGTTACTTGCTACACTATGTGACTGATAAGTAAATCAGATTAATGATTAGATAAAGACATCAGATTAATTGTCCTTTATGTTATGTAATTGTGGACGGGAGTTAAAATAAAAACTAAAAGCCTTTCTGGACCAAAAAAAAAATAAATTGATATATCAAAGAAAAATCATTCTCACGCGCGTGTAGTATGACAAAATTTTGAAATTTTTCCAGCACCTAATTTCTATTATCATTCGGGCAACTCCTTTCCTACTTTCTAATTTATAATTTTGAAAATCAAAATTCAAATTTAATCTTGATTTAAATAATTAAATTTGAATGAAATTTATAAAGTGCAAAAATGATTCTGAATTAAAGAAACATTTGTCCGAAACGTTTTAGATAAATTGTTTCTCGGATAAGATTTACGGAATACGCTGGATTCTGGTTAATTCATATCTTTCTAATATTGTGTTTTAATGTAAATCTTTTAAATAAAAAATTATAAAATATATTTTAATAATATTTTTCTCTTGATTATGTTATAAAACAATAAAGTCAATTTTAGATAATAACGTATTGATGGTCTGCAGTTAAATACCACCAAAATTAATTAATGTTTAATTATTTTTGGTAATAACGTTCACACAATTAAAAATATACATACTAAAAACATGACTTTGGTTCTCAAAAAAATAGGCATTAATGAGTCCTATATTTCTGATCCCTATTAAAAATATATCTCATTCATAAAAATATTAAAGTTTCAAGTACAAAATATGTGTTTTAGATTTCATTATATTTTCTTACTTCCCGTTCATTCTTATAAAATGAATATATTTATTGAATTATTCATTTAGCAAATAAATTAAACAAATTTGATTGAATATAGATATTTGAATCATTTGTTTTTATACTATTAAAATTAAGGCTAAGAAATAATTACACCGTAATTATTAAAGAATTGATCGAATAAATATAACTGACAGAATTAACATTTTATAATATTAATTGAGATTAATATATGGTATTTTTAAAACTTGTATTAAGATGTAGAAATATGATTATTAACTTATATTATTTTATTTTCAGAGCAGTGTGAAGTTATATTTCAAAAATTATAAGATAACATAATTCTGTTGTGTACACTATTAATAATGCTATCCTTAATTCCAAAAGTTTATTAATTCGATTTTTTTATGAAATATGCTTGACAACGTTCAAACATTAGATTTAATATTATATTAGATAAATAAACTTAATTGCGAATGAAATTTTACTTAAAACATTTGCAAGCACTTTAAATATTGCGGACATACAAAGGATTGGAAAAAAAGTTTAAAAAAAAAAAAAAAAAATTCTTTAGTGTAAAATTTTCTCATAAAATTTTTAAAGTATAATAAATATTAATTTTATTATGATATTTTCATTTTAAAGTTTTATTTTTATTTTTAATTTATATTTTTATATAGAATGTTTCTTAAATTATTTAAATCTTTAGATTGAAATTTATTTTTCAAAGCTTGGTTTCATTCATTTACTTTTACATTATCAATACATTTAAAAAGAGCATATTGCTTTAAAAATAAAAAGAAAGGATAATATTGCGAGGATTAGTGAGTTTTTTAATAATTAACTCGAATTATTTCGAAGCAAAGTGAACCCTTTTTCCGTCATCATGATTAAGTGTAATAATGCTTAAAATTACCCTTTTATTTAACGGGTCCTATACAATAAATATTATCAAAATAAAAGGATCAATGTTTTTATTTTAATTCCAAAATATATAGTGCATAAATTTTTTGAGATCTAATACTATTATGATCTAACGTGTTAGGTGGTGATTTTCTAATACTATCATAATTTTAAGAGAAATACAAACTGCACTATTCATATTAATATTCATCAATGTAATTCGATAAATATCTAAAACTAACATTTTGTAATTTTCAAATATGATTTAAAATGGAGAAGAGGGTTTATAAAATAGTATGTTGGTCAAATTCACGATAAATTATATTGCAAAATATTAGAGGTTCCTATTTTGAATTCAAAAAATAAATAATAAAAAAATGCAAACAAAATCAAGGATTGTAAATGAAAATTTTTTAAAAACATATGTAAACAAAATATATTATTATGTAAATTGTAAATAAACAACAAACATATTCAATAATATAACATTTTTATTCAGTACTGTGATAACTGATTATTGTCATATGTGAAAAACTTTTGTTTTGAGGCAAATTTACAAAACAAATAGAGTTATCATTTATTTATTTATTTAACATCTTTATGACAAACTTTTATATCACACATTTCTATATATGAAATTTATCATATAACACAGAAAAGAGTTCATTTAATTCAAACGTGAAATTAGAATTAAAAGTAAGGTTTTTAATGTAGAGAACTTAAACACACAAACATTATTTCATACACTTATTATTCAATGAATTATTTTATACATTACCGTGTAAACTTTGTATTATTCTTATAAAAATATCATGCTATATTGTATTTTCTGTGGGTATTTTATGAAGAGAATTATGTTGGACAAAATTGTAATTAATGCTTATTTTTGTAACATTTAATTTGCATAAAAAAGATTTAACTCCTCGAAATACTTTAATCTTCCATTAAATTAGTCTAGTGTTATGACTAATTCATCAGTCAAATTATTATAATTCAGTGAATTCTGAGTAATCCAAAGAAAGATATAAAACTTTATCAAATTACACAAAAATAAAATATTAAAAATGTCTTGATATTATTTTGATGAAATATTTTGCTTCTTTGTATTTCTAAATAATTAAAAAAAAAACGAAATTATTAATAAAATCTTTTCAGTTAGTTATGCGTTTTTAAATAATGAAAAAAGTAGAAATAGTATATAAGTAAAATGTTTCGATTAAATTACTTGAAGATAATATTTTGCTTCTTTCCATTTTAAACATTTAAAAATTCAAAAAAACTACTAACAAAATCTTTTGACAAATTTACTTCAATAAAACTCTTTTTTTTTTAAATAAATAAAAAATTCCTTTTGACTTATTTATTTGAATAAAATATTTTGCTTATTTGAATTTTTAAGTAATTTCAAAATTGAAAGAAGTTGTAATCAAATTTTTGATTAAAATTTTTTTACTACTTTCTTATTTATTTAGAATGCTTTGCATTTTAAATAAATAAAATCTAAGCAAAATTAATAAAAGCTTTTGACTAAATTTCTTAAATGAAATCTTTTGACTAAAATAATTGAATAAATTCTTTTGCTTTTTTTATATTTGTAATATTGAAAAGAGCAATTGCTTCTTAAAGAAACTTTGATTTTTATGTACAAAATTGTTTAAGAAGTACAATAAATAAATATACATTAGAAATATAAAATAAAATAATTTTTACCGGGAATTTATTAAAATCGCCTCACATCTAATTGAATAAAATATCATTTGTGCTATAAGAATCAGGAATACACTCCATGGGATAAAGAGCATCAATTACTATGAAAAGATATGTTTATAGGAACCAGCAGATGCTTATTCGTGAAATGAAAATTGCTAAATATACACATTATGCAATGTTATGAAATACTTATCAGTAAAATATGATTAATACTATGAAGAAATATTTCTTGTTACCTGCTTCAAGAAGCTGGCAGAAGAGAAATAGTTTAATTTTCTTTACACAAAGAGTTTTTTAAGTATAGAGTTTCGCATACCAGATGCGTTTTTGGTTTATTTATAACACAAAATTGCAGTCACATTTCACTTTCAGGAAATGATTTGCAAGCATTTCCATTGTTTTGAGTCTTTTATTTTGGAAAACTGCATCATAATGTATATAAGAAGTATTTACACCGCTATCTACACAGAAATAATTTACAGATCTAACTCGCTCATTCAGTTGCATGTCCTTTCACTAGCTTTGCTTGGACATGATAGGAATGGGTTTGTAGATCGTTGTCGAGGTTTCGGAACTAGAGGTGGTCGAACTTTGGCTCGCATTTCTCGCTTGCCCAGCTTGGCAGTTTAAAGCTGAAACTGTCCTTAGAGCGTGAAGATCATAAAGGGCTTGTCCTGGGGCGACTAGAGATGACAACAAGTAACCACAACCAGGCATAGTTGAGTAGCCCTGAGGTGTTCCTAGTCCAAGAGGTGCACATCCAGGAGGACATGCTAAACTTGACCATAGAGGATTATGTAAATTTGCGGCTGTTTCAGCACTAAGTAGTCTATCTACACTAAATCCTGTTGGTTTAGGGCTTTGCAAAGCTGCCATGTTAGTAGTTAGACTGGAGTAGGGATATTTGAAAGACAAGAGTCCACCTGGAGTGTGGAATCCTCCATACCCAGCCAAGGACCAGCCTAAGGCGGATTTGTCATGATGATGGAGAGCAGGATTAAGTCCTGCGTGGAACATGGGTGCACCGGCGCGCTTGAAGGCTGCTAAACGACTCCTGGATGCAGCTGTGGTTCTCCGTCGCAGCTTTCCAGTGGTGCCACCGATGAAAACATCATCCGAACTCGGATCCAGCATCCAGTAGTTCCCCTTGCCTGGATCGTCATAATGGCGGGGAACTTTCACGAAACACTTGTTAAGGCTAAGGTTGTGGCGGATGGAATTTTGCCAGCCCTGTTTATTCTCTCTGTAATATGGAAAGTTCTTCATGATGAATTCATAAATGCCATTCAGGGTCAGTCTTTTTTCTGGACTCTGTCGGATGGCCATCATGATGAGAGCATTATAACTGAAGGGAGGTTTCTCGAAAGAAGATTTCTTATCGTCCGAAGAGCTTTTCGATTTATTGTTGCTGTTCGATTTATCTTTGTCGGGGGAGGGTGGGGTGGATGAACTCACTGGAGTGGTCGTGCTCGATTTTGATTCAGAGTCCGGTGGTGTTGTGGCCCCATCCATATTATTTCGCCTATTACTAAAGTCCCTGGGGCATTCGACAGCCTGCGGAGGTGGCGTGACGACGGCTGCGGCTGCCGGAACATGATCGTCCTCCTCACCGCCGTTGATCAAGCTGCTGATGGTGAAGGAAGTTCGCCTTGGCACAACCATCGCTTCTGCCGTTCCCTCGATACGAACCATAGCGGATGGGCGAAAAACTTTTTAAATAACTCGTGCCCGACCGCAAACGACACATTAAATACGACTGCCTACTGCTCAGACACTTCTACCACTCAATCTGCCCCAATCCGTTGGCTCCCTCCACTCTCGAGAAGGGAAACCACGCCTTCACTGTGTTTCCGCGCACACCCCTCTGGATCACTTCGAACCAATGGCGTCACGAGCTCTTCTCTTCGGGATGGCAATACTGATAGACGGGCGAGTATTTGCGAAGAGAATCGCGACTGATTCGGCGAATGGCAAAATGCGACTTTGCTAAACTTTGTCGTAAGGAGGAGGAGTAGCACCTTTTGTTTACCCATTTGCCCCCTTCCCTTTTTTCCTCCCTTTTCCAAAACTCAGCTCCATGAACAATCAGAACAAAAGGTAAGTTCCACTTTTACTTTTCGTTGTTTCACAGTAAACATATCTGTATTTAATTCACTCTTTGTTAAAATAGTGAGAGTGATGTGTTCTTTAATGCATATCATTTAATTTTATTTTATATATTTAATCCATACTTTAACTTTGAAAAATAATCATATTCTATTGATAATCATTAAAATGCTTATTTAATTTTAAGTTCTGGATTTTTGATTCGAAACAGTTTCTGATTTCATAATAATTTTTAAAAAATTTATTTAATCTTTACAATCTTAATTCTATCCAAGTTAATATTTCGAAGTTGTTCTATTAATGAATTGTTCAATTAATTAGTTAATTCCTTAAAACTTATTTTTTGAACGTTTATTTGATCGGAATCATTATTTAGAAATTTTTAAAAAATACTTAATTTTATACGAATTATTGGTTTTGAAGTTCCTGTTCTCTTCATATGTAAAATATGTGTAATGTTTATGAAAAGAAATAAGAGCTGAGTAAATTACAGAAAAATAAGGAGATTTTTATACGAAATTTCGAATTTTAATGAAAACACAAAAAAA
>JAPDSC010158724.1:0-11998 GCA_026290005.1 Latrodectus geometricus
TGGAAAATATTTCGATAGTTTACTTTTTTCTAAGTCATTTTTTTTTTTCTAAAAATCATGCAGATAATTTTTTTCAAATCATACATATTCATCAAATTCATAAAATATTTAGCAAGAAATTATGATTTACGATTAAATAATACAAATTAAACCATTTGCAACAATTTAGCTATTGGAAACTAAAATACCTGATAATAAAAATTATGATTTTAATGTAAAAATTAAATAAATAATAAAGTTGAAAAACTCGCAGGTATATGAAATTTCTTAGTGAAGAAGTTTTTATAAGCATAAAAGTTACTTACCAAAGTATAAAGTTTGCAACAAAATTTACTTACCTTATTTTTTTAGAAGTGATAGGAAATAGATTCAATTCGACTATTTATTTTCTATGAAACTTTTAATGAAAGAAGCTTTTACTCACTTATAATGAATGATTCGTCAATCAATTCTTGTCTCTTTCGAGCTTCATCTGCGTTGTTCTATTATAATACAATTCGAAATTCCGGAGTTAAAGGCCCTACCTTCAAATGTTGTAGTTGCTTATGACACTTGTTGAAGCCAAGTCGAAGAAGTCAAGAATTGGGCGAATGAAATCAGAAAGAACGTCTTCTGTTTTTGAACAGATACCCCCCCCTACGAGGATAGAAGTACGATTTTTGGCTCATAGATGGCAGCACCATCTGGAACTTCCAATTTAGAGATAGGTGCCAGAGAAGAATCAAGGCCTGTCTCCTAACTACCCCAGAGGTATTAATTTGCTATGTGTGGGAACATGGAGGACATTGCGACCACGACATATTTTACGTGCCCCAATCGCCATTAGTGAACAACAGATCTTAAATAATACGGGATTCGAACTCTCAACCTTCCAGTAACGAGAACGACACCCTAACTATTCAGACCACCGAGATCCTATCTTCAAATTTAACCACTGTTAAACAGTGAAAGATTAATGCTGTCTTTTCGGAAGAAATACAGCCTATATCTGCAATGCCTTTCAACAAATATAGTCAATTTTTTATTATAATAGACGTTTGCAATGAATTAGAAATGTTGCATTGTATTGAGGCGTCTCTAAAAGATAAAACGAACTGACAAATCAAAATTTTGCAGAAAGATTCGTGTTATAAAATCAAATAAATAATGAAAATATATAAATAATCAAGCCAGTAGCTTAAAATATTTACAGAGGGAATAATGTTTAATCGAGAATTTTCACAAGTAATTTATGTAACAGTTTTATTAAGAGAAATATAAAATAATTATATTTCTATTATAAATAATATTATAAAATAATATTATATTATAATATATTATAAAATATATTATAAAATAATATTATAAAAAGAATAATAACATTTGTTTCATTGCTTAACAATGAGTTGATACTGAATTGAATCATTTCAATGTCTCACACTGGTCATCCAGAACATTTCAGATTCCAAATTTATTTTGTTCAGAATACGAATTCATGATACTATCCCTACCAAAAACCCTACTTCCTAAAAGCTACCTAATTTCTTCATAGGGAGCAATAATTATGTTTACCTTTATATTTTATTAATTATATTTAAAAATATCAAAACTGTAATCTTGATGTTACTTTTTTCTATCGCATATAACAAGAATATGTTTCAAATAAAATGCTAAAAAAACCATAAAAGTATGGTTCCCTGAAATTTATGAACACTTTAAATTCACTTGCTTTGCTTTTTTAAAATTCAAATTTTTTACAATTACTATTAATAAACTGAAAAAATATAAATAGTAAATAAATGCAAATTATAAAAATTTTTAATAAAATAACCACCTTAAAAGTATATTAAATCACATTAAAAATCGAAAATAATTTAAGTAGTACTATAAAATAAAATTTTAATTAAATGTCTTTAATAGCATGGAATATACTTTTATTTATCTTTTGCATTTTCTAGGATATTAATGTTATAAGACTTTTAAAATTAGCTTTTGATTAGGTTTTCCATTCAATGATCTTCACAAGTTTCACATTTATCGAGATTAATATAATAGTTAACGCTAATTTTTATGATACTAATCCTTATGAGAACAATAAGTAATAAATTTATTTACTTATAATCTTCCTTTTTTAAATTATAAGTATCTTAGCAAGGTTTATTAATGAGTTATTGTTTTTTTTTCTTAACAGAAACATTAAACATTAATTTAATTTAAATAAATTAAAATCAATTTTCAATTTTTTTTTTCATTTGATACGAAAATGTGTGTTCCGTATTACTCTGAAATATTTCTTCGATAGACATCGATAATATTCGATGAGAAATTTTAAAAATTAAGGGTAAACAAATAACACCTAGGCACATGTAATGCTTTAAATTTAATACCAATTTTACAGCAGTAATTCCATTACTAAACTATTTTTAAAGTTATCTTTCTACAAAAGAAAAAATATATAATGTTTTTGTCTCTATATATACTTTAAAGATATTGATTAAATTATTTATGCACCTTTAATTCCAAAACTTTAGAAACAGTTTACTTACCATTCTTGAATAACCACTCACTTTTGACTTGGACTAAATTTTTATTCTGACTCAAATTCTGTCACCATTATATACTCGAAAAAATGGAACAGATCGTGACATTATCAAGACTTTTTATTGTATCTAAATAAATAACTATTCAGTTGATGTTAATTACAGCTCACTTCCGTAAACACTTTGTTCGTTGGAAATCTAAGTAAGTTATCAAATATTACAGGTTACTACATACCAAATAATAAATCTTTTAACAAAGAATTTTGAAGCGCGAAAGTAAACATGGGGCTTATTTTATCGCCTTTTTTTTGGGTCTTTATCATGCCCTTTATGGCTTATTCCAAGTGTGGTAGAATTCTTAAGAAGTGAAGCTGAAATTTATTGTTTAGTATTCACGTAAAAAAACATAGTTTATAAATTTCTAATTGCGTGGCTTAATTAATTCAAAAAATTAGGTTCATTCATAATTAAGATAAATAAAGTAAGATTCTCTTATAATTTGTTTTCATTTATATTTAGTTTGCTTGAATTAAAGAGAAAAATTTTATATCATTTCAAATTTAATATCATTTATAATGATTACTGAACAGTTGATTTTACTATCAGAGAAGTATAGAACGAACCGAATTAAATTACAATATGTACGTACCGACTATAGTATTCAATTTATGATATTCTTAGGTATTTTTGAAGCAATATATTCTACTATAATTAATAACTACTTACACTATTAATTATATTTATTAAAATATTTTAATTAAATGCAGCAAATTAATTCAGTAACTACTTAATTTATATCATTGAAATGTATTTAATTTCCTAGTAGTACCCGTAAGGTTTCTACGTATAAGAATAAAATTCAAAAACACATCGCTTAGTTTAAAAATATGTTCATTTAAAATCTATTAAGACACAAATTTTCATTTACGAGATATGACTGAATTATGAAAGGTGTGAATAGTTGTAGTTGCTTAAAATCTCAACCTCTACTAACATCAATGTTATTTGATGGATTTGAATAAAAGATAACCAGCTGAAAGGAATGTAATCCTCCATATATTACTGTAATCACTAGTTAATCATTTGAGGGTTCGAACCCTACAATGACTGGATTTACTCTAGTCCACAAAATTTATTCATGAAATAAATTATTGTAGAAAAATTCTCAATAAAATAAAGAAATTAATAGTTTTTCTTTATCATTTTATTTCATAATATTTTACTTGTTCTCTATTTTTATGTTAATTTCATTTAACATTATAATATACATTTTTAACATCAAAAATTTAAAAATGTAGGTACACTTACAAAATTATACAGTATGCAATAATATAGTGCACAGAGTAAAATTCTCCGAATAGCAGATAGTTATTTCAATATTTGAAATTTTTTTCAGGGAAATTTTCATAGATAATGTGCCATGTTCAAAGTCATGAGGAAAAAAACCCAGAGAACTTCCATTCTAACATTGCCACAGATTACGTGTAGAAAGAAGAAACGCAACATTTTTCATCTATTGTTCAATAGTATCTAAGATAGAATCAAAAAAATCTCGGCCCTACTACTTGGCTAAGTTAAGTTGTTAGATGCAACATTACGAAAAATTTAACAACCGAAGACTGTTGTAATGAAGACATTTGAATATTCTTAGAGTCTAAAATTTTCCAGGAGGAATCTGCATACATAACCCTTAAAATTTCTTGGTGCAGCTTGTCCATTTCGGACCTTGCGCCATAAAACCCAACTAAAACAAACAAAACCCTTAAAATTTCTATAATAAGCATCTACTCATATAAAAAAAAACCTTTTGTATGAGTGGCTTTTTTGCATGAATAGCTAGAACTATCCACTCAAAAGATCAAAGTCTGACCAATTAGCCAATGTGAGCAATTTATAAATCCAGGTATCTTAACAGCTCATAGAAATTCATTAAGTACCATTATATTCTTTTGTTGTCATGTGCCAGCCAGGCCGACAATATGGGGTGCGCTGATCCACTTTTCCAACTGAACCATATTTGGTGTGGAGTCCGACTTCCTCAGTGCACACATGCCATAGGTACCCGTTTATAGGGTAGGCAACCATTCACACACAAAGAAAGGACAGAGTCAAGAAAGAGAGAGAGAGAGAAAGTACATCCATGCCCGAGCTAAGATTCGAACCCAGGTCCCATCCATCTGTAGTCAGGTGCACTAACCACTAGACAGATTGGGCGGCATTACATTCTGTTAAATTAGCTAAATCATACTGATTTCCACTTCCAATTTCACGAAAGGCTAATTACTTTTTAAGAGTGCTACTCCCAAAAATTTATAAAAGTATGAGCTATTTGAATATATATTGTAAATATTTTAAAAAATTATTAATATTATATTCAGACAATTGTTACCCTGCAACAATTAAATTTCTTTAATGAGTACTCATGGTGGCTCTACGATCTACTAAGGTCATATGGGTAACATGTATATCTTCTCAGCTGTATGTAATAGAGTTGTTGAGATCCAGCATAGCGCTCCGTAGATCCACTTTAACCCTTATGTTCCATATTCTGTGGACAGTCATAGCACAATTCAGGCAGGTTACAATTGGAATTCTGTCAAAAGTGTGTTGGTGCGTATTTCTCCTTCTTACATGAGGCATCCTAACATATTTTCACCAGTCAACAATGTTCAAATTTAGTTTCTGTGAGAGAAACCTGTTATACACTATTTTCACTTAAATATATTGTACATATTGATATCGCTGCCTTGCCTACTGATTGTATACTGATTGGAAGAACTGAAAAATTACTAAACACTGAATTTGCGACTATACAGAACTGGTATGAATGGATAAACAAAGCCAGTTATTGAAGTTAGTGCAACTTTTTTCGACTTTGGGCCACAAAAGAGCCGGAAATAGCAGAGCAAAAGTATAGAAGAAATCGATTTTCAAAATAACTCTTACACCATTAGATTTTTCGTCATCTATTTTCCAATGCTTGACACGCGCAGTGATTAAAGTGTGTTCAAATGTCTGATTGCACTCCGACTTAGAGAACAGTTATTGATACGTATTCCAATCATAACACTGCGTATTTTACCCATTTTTTTCACTACCAAGTACAATAAAGTTGGTACTGTTCTAATTCAATTTGAAACTTTTATTGGAAAGGTATACTTTCTGTAGTCGAATTCCATTTCAAACTCTGTTCTGACAATTATTGCAGTTGAGTCTAGAGACATCCAAAACAAGGAAGAAATTCTAACTACTATTGCATTCAAAGAAGTCACACTTGTTTGTTATGTTCTTTCCTGCCATCTCCAAGAAAATCAAATCTCCGTTATTTGTTAGTCATCATTGACATAGTAGCACGCAGGTGATAGTCTATAATGATTGCGTTATCGTTAATTTTATGGCACGCTACGTTTATTTTTCAACAAGATAAGGGTTGATCATACACAACAGTCCTTAAGGTTGTTCAACTTTTCCTCAGAAAACTCAGTCTTTTAATCTTTTACTCTTAGAAATCATTAGGGATGTTAAGAAAAGTGATTTCAAATCTCCCTAAATGGATGCCATTGCTATTTTATTTAATCTGACAGATACAGGTAACTGATAAAGTGATTTAACCTGACTATTAGAAATAATTTGACAAAACATTCCGTAGATCAGTATCCGAGAGCTTTATTTATAAATAGTTCATAAGTTATCTTGAATGCAGAACAAAGGTGACTTAATGCTTCTTTTTATAATAATCAACACCTCTGAAATAAATCATTCAGAAAATTAAATTATTCGTATTTCTGTGTATGTCCTTAACACATTCACCAATTTTAATCTTAAAAGGACAGTTCCGTCTTTGTGAGCCAATTTTTTGTTATAGTGCTTATGATAATATTTTGTGAATTATTTTCCTGCTTCAACAATTAAAGAAATGAATTATGTAAACCTCTTCACTTCTCAGACTAATTAATTCTAAAGTTGAAGAAGCTCATTAAACTCTTCAAAAATATTCCGTTTCCATATTTGCACTATCACTGTTGTAATATACAATCATTTCATAGTGAATGTTTACTGTGTCACATTTTTTTAAGTATAATGTTAAGTTTGTAGATTCGTATCTCATATGTTCTTAAGAATGGCTGCGTTTTCTTGCTTTATATTTTTCTTGATATAGTTTCCATATATTGCTATTTCTTCAACTTTAAAAATAAAAAATTCCTTGATACACTATGATAAAAATAGAGAATTTGAATACCTGTTTAAAATATTAAGATTAGTAAAAGTATATTTGTGAGCTGGAAATGTTACATTATCCTTTCTACAAAAATTTTATTTCTAGATAATATAGTCTCTATTTATTTAAATTAATGCTTTGTAATGAGCTTGTTTTTGTATTATAAAGTTTTCCATAATAAGCCTCAACCTTTTCTTGTCGCTGCACTCTTTTGATGATTTCAAAATTTGATGGCACATTGCCATCAAATTTTGAAATATTTATTTTTTTTTTTTTTTTCATATTTTTTTTTTTATATTTTTTTTTTATTTTAATATTTTTTTTTTTTTCACAAAGAAAAAGATAAGTTTAGACGTTGTTTACAATAAGTAAAATAGTTTATGATATATAATAATTTTGAATGTAAAATAAAATAATGCAATATGCATTACAAAAGCAACAATACGTTTATTAAGGGATTAAATACAATATAATAATAAGTATATTTTTAATGAGAAATTTGAGCTTGATGTTTTTGATATCATTAATATTTCATCTTAAAAATGACAATGCTACTCTCATATCTTCTACATTTAATACTCTCGATCTATTTTTCGTTTTTACATTGGTTAATACTGAAATTCCGAATTCACTCCTGGAAAGTTTTAGATATGATGTAGAAAATTGCAAATGTAGATACTTGAAATTTTTTCACGTGATACAAATATTTCCCTTCATGAAAGGTCACTGTTATCGAAGATAAAAACAGTTTTTAACTTCAAAAAAAAAAAAATATAGTTACTTAACTGTAAAAATAAGTTTTCTTTCACAGTGTAATTTTCGTGATTTAAACAAACTTTACTCGCAATAAAAAAATCATAATAATTTTTACCATATACACTTCTAAAGTTTGGAGGCACACAAAAGTGTCTCTGCTCAGTGGCTGTGAGTCATTGCTCTAGGTAGATATATGGCAGCACGTCAACAGTCACCATTAGTAAACAACGATTGTCCTTTGGTATAGACAACAAGCATGGAAAACCATATTTCAATTGTTGGTTGACAACCTTGTACTCATCATGAGCAGACAATGTAAATTCTGCATAACGTCCTGTGTGATCATAGCTCTTCCTAAAGTCTGGGTTTTTTGTCATTAATATGCCACATGAATGTTTTGGTCTTCAGGCCAAATGTGCTACAAGCTAATTTTTCAGTAAATCTCATGTTAGTTCTTTGAATTTCTTTATTTGCAATATTTTCTAGTGGTCTTATGTCTTGGGAATGTTAAGGGCATGGAGACTTGTATATATTTAAAACACTTTTGTACAACATTAAATTAGAAAAATTCTTAATCTTTTAACACTAGTGTATTCATATTTTAACACTAATGTACTAATATCTCATTAAATTAATAGTTTGACTAATCAAAGAAGTTTCAAAAATAAAAATTTTACATTAAAAGTAAAGTGTAGGTTGGTTGGGTTTTGTTTTTTGGCGCAAGGTCCAAAAAGGACAAGCTGCGCCAAAAGTTAAATTTTATAATGAGAATTAAATAATTTTAAACAAAACTCAAACTCAGCATTAAAAATTTAAAACAGAAAAATTATTGTATATGTCTTATTTAAAATCTAAAAAAGTCACAAAATTTAAATAAAATTAAAGAAACCAATTTCCCTTAAAAAGGAAGAACGGTTTCGGTGGGGTGACTCCCCCACTAAATCATACATGGTTAAAAGATCGGTTTGAAAATATTTAAAACGATAAATGTTAAAATAGAGACATGAAATTAAAATATGAGTAACAGTATATGGTTCATCACACGTTTCACACACAAACATCTATTTCTAAGTGAATTAAATCCATGGTGTGAAACGTGTGTGTCCGATACGAAGGCGGTTTTAACGAACATCGGCACTTCGTAACGGTAAAACTGACGATGGGATGACGTATGGAAAAATGGCGCGTAATTTGTTGGAGACCTGCATACTATATGACTCCTGCCAGAGAGAATTTACAAATCTTTTAACAACCCTTCTCACGTCGAAAAGAGGGACAGATGAAAAGAGTAAAGTGTAGTATTTTAGGTATATATATATATATCCTTTGAGATGACTCTGTGATTCCAAACTCTATGATTCTAAACATTTATAATATTATCTCCTGAAATATTAATGTAATTTTTATATAGAATCAAATATATACTTTGATACTGAGGATTATATATCAGTTTAGACTGTAAGGCTTCAAATTTGTCTAAACATAATATGATGAAATACAAAATATTCTATAAGCAAAATGGAATACATTTTTTTTTATTCAAAGTTTATAACTGCTCCTTGTGAGTTTCAATCTGTAGGATTTTCAGTGGAGGAATTATCTAAATATATATATTTACTTTTATTGGAATATTATTACTGGTTGTATTTTAGAGCACTAATAGTTGAAGATTAAAAAAATATTGTTTGATATTGAGTGAAATCCACACTCAGGAATTTGTGCTCGTACGTTATTCTTAATCGGTTACATGCAAGTAGGATTCTAGTACCAATTTTCTGGCTTCTTGTCTGATAGTAACATTTTAAATTGACATCGCTCTGACAATTAAAAGATAAATAAACTTAATTATCTACTTTGAGATTAATTGTGTTTTATTTTTAGCTAATATTTGCTATCGTATTTCTTATAACTAAACAATGTAGAGAAAAATTGTTGTATTTCAGAATTCTTTGAAAAGTAATTCCCTGTCGCATTTTGGGAAAGAGAAAAAATATTTCAGAAGTTATTGTTTGCATGCGAAAAAGTTTTTTTCCCCATTCTTGAGATATTTTTAAGAAACATCTGTGGAGTTCCTTTAATATCTTATATGAAAACCCAATGGGAAGTGCTAATTCATTCATTTTATGAATAAAACTGTTTAATTATTTGATCTGCTTACTCTGTTTTATTATTTGATCAATAAAGATTTTTATCCCAAATATTCTTCAAAAATAATTCATTGCTATTCCCAAACATGAAGTTAAATATAATCACTTAATAAGGTATTCACAAACTGTGCGAAAACAATTTTGAAATCATTCATTAAATTGTGTTTGTGGGTGGAAATACATGCCTCTTTAGACTCATTAAAAATTATATTTTTAATTACTAATTAATTAATAATACGTAATTAATTATTTAATTAATTAATAATAGTATTGGAACATTAATGACACACTGTAGTTTAGGGAAAGCGATCGGTTAAAATTTAAATTGAAATTCCCATAAAACAATTGTAAATGATTTTCAGACAGGACGTTGGAAATACGATAACAGTCAGCATCTTTTTTCCCATGATACATTCCTAAATCTATTGAAAGTGTGAGGGAAAATATAACTTCTATATTGCGTGGACAATAGGCTTTAATAGCAATAAAATTTATTATTCAAATTTTTGCTAAGTTATAAAATAAATTATGTTCATAACGCCTTAATTCTTTCTATTAGACTTGTTTAAGAGAGATTTCATTTGAAAAATATAAAAGCAAAGTTTCTATCCTTTTTTATTGTCACCTAAATTGAGTTACTGTCTGTTTTAAATAAAAAATTTCTTAAACTGAACTACAACCATTTTGTTTTCATGGTTTTGCAAAAGGTATGAAATAATGGTCTTTCTAATTATCATGTATAAATTTCACAATTCACTATCTTAAAGCATTCGAGTTTTACATAATAATATAAGACATCTCGAATAATTTTATAGTTTAAATGTTAGTATATTTAAAACTTTCAGCTATTTAAAACATTTTTAAAACGTTTGTAAATATGTTAATATAAAATTATTTTTGTTCATATTTAAATATTTCAAAGCTTTAAAAATATAAATTTTTTAATCAACATATTTTCATATAAATATCAAGGTTACATAGAAAATATATCTTAAAAGTATGCATTCATTATTTATAATTTATTTTGTGTTAGTGTATATATAAATATGTATAGTGTATATATAAAAAAATAATTAATAACATAAATATTTTTTGTATCCTATGCACAACTAAATGAGCGTATATTTCACCAACTGAATTTCCTTTGGATTGAAGACTTGAAATCATTTCATTTGTTTAAAAGAATAAATATGTATAATGTTATTTTTTCAGACAATCCATTTCAATAGGTATATAGTTAAGTGAAAGAATCATGTGTTGTGATATAAAATGTATTCAGACATGGCAATGAAAACTTTAAATTTCGCAATGACATTCAATGAATAATAAGATCATATGCTGGATAACAAAAATGTATGTTTATTTTGCAGCTAGAAACATCTGCACTTTATTAAGCTGAGCTATGAGTTTCATTGTAATGACTCAATGAATAATTAAATAGATTTTCGCTAACTTTTTTTTTCTAAATTTCGTTTGCTCTTTCTTTAAATGGAGAAACATCAAAACTTTGAATTCATTTATTTTACATAAATAAAACTGGGAATTGAGAATGGAAGTTCAATGTTCATGTAAAAACCTTCTTATTATATGCAAAAAAATTTTAAAAGTTCTTATTATCTGTAAAAAAAATTTTAAAGTTTGGAAAACATATAAAGGAATCAAAATTTCGAAAATTTAAAGCATTAAAATTTATTATGATACTTGAATTCAAATATTGATAAATGAATAATAAATCAATGAAATGTTTCATAATCAGCGTATTTGGTTTGCGCATTTCAAATTTGGAATCAAAATTATTTATAAGAATTTTATAATAAATAATAAATCGATAATTTTTTTTTCTTAAAGCATAAAAATTATAATTTTATACTTCTTTAAGGTGATAAACGTTTCATTAATCTATTAAATTATGCTTTTGTAAAGCCATAAATGTTTCATTAGTCTAAGATAAATTTCAAGAAATAGTTTGAGAATGGTATTAATACGTTCTTAAATGCTATTTTCAATATGGAATCGATGATTGAATTGTTTTATAATATTAAATTCATTTACAACAACTTCTCATTTTAGTTTTCTTATATCATTAAGACTATATAAAGTTTTTGAAATTTTTATAAACATGTTATGTGAAATTGAAGAGTAGTTGTTTCTTTATACTTTTATATGGGATATATACTTATGAAATAGAAATTTATTTTGATTTTGATCGCAGAAAGTATATTATTTTTGATTTCCTTGAATTAAAAAAGTGCTGTTAATTTTATTTAAAATAATATAAGCCTGTAATTTTATCATATATTATCCCATATTATAATGAATTTTATAATAACATACTATATATTAAATTATATATATAT
>JAPDSC010158724.1:12398-26685 GCA_026290005.1 Latrodectus geometricus
ATATATATATATATATTATTAAATTTTTGTTTAAATGTAAAATATGAAGTTATCGAATAACGTTCTAATTTATGCGTGTAATGTTTAATTTATTGGTTCATTATTTTAACAATTCAATATTTTCTCAATGCCTCTGAAAAATTATTTACCTTTACTGTTATAAACAAGAAAAGATACATATATTACCTTTACTGTTATAAACAAGAAAAGAGAAACAAACAAACTCCAAAAATGTATTTATACTGATTTATTATAACAAATATGTTTCAACAATATATTTATAATATATATATTAACATATATTGATTTCAACAGTGTCTATAAGCGGTTACACAATATATTTATTTTCAAGAGTATTATTAATTTTCATTAGTCATTAATTTTATTTTTTTTTATGATGCTCAATATTTATCAACAAAAAGATTGAATCTATTTGAACGTAAAGCATTAAAATATAAAGTTATGAATACAACAAAAGCCAAGAGAGATTATTACTTAAAAAATCAAAATAAAATTTTTGTTTTCACAACACATCCATTGCATAAAAATATTATCTGTGTAGCACAACATTGTAAATAATGCAGGAACACAATAAAGTTGTAAGTACGGCTTTGTTAAAATCTAGAAGTATTTCTCAAATAAAAAATGGAAAACTGTAAATTTTTATGACACACACACACACAGGAGAGATAAGAATGTGGAACGTTGAATTTAGTAGAACATTTATAACAATTGTCACTTTTCACAGATGGCATATTTTCTTCTTATGTTAGAAAAAAATCAACACCTTAGAAAACTCGTATATTTGTGCATTGTATTTAGAATGTCAGACTTAATTTCATAATATTCAATAAGAACTTTCTTGATTTGAAATTTCTATCGACTAATATAATTTTTATGTGTAAATTATAAATTCGCCTATTTCTTATAAGGGTTAATTCTGCTTGATATTGCACATTTACTACTTATGATGTATAGTAAAATATACACCTATCTGTGTTCTTATATTCACATTTTTATGAAAATTAGGTGTAAATTTGAGTTTTGTCATTTGGTAAAAAATTTAATGAAATTTTAAAAATATTTAAAAGTACAATACAATAATTAATTCTGAAGTACAATATAAGTACTTTAGAAATTAACTTTTACAACAGTATGAACAGTTTTCATATTAGTAAAATCAATAATCTCATTAAATAATATTTAACAAAAGAAATTTTATAGCGCTTTTCAAATTTAAGGCAATTGTTTTTTCTTCTAAGTTTATAAAATATATAATATGTCATAAACAGTGAGTGATAAAACAAACTAGTGATTTAGAATGGGCATTTTGAATAACCTGATTGCTGTGAAATATATCTATCTTTGAGGCAAAATATTGTGGACCTTGTAGGTGTTGAAGTTACGCTTCTTGTTTAAGAGAAATGGCAATACATGTGCGTGCAGCTTTCTCAGAGAAAGGAAAACATCACCTTCAAAATAAAAAAATAGTACATTAGTTTTTTATTCTATAACTTACCTGATAGAGATATAGTAAATCTCATTAATTATTTTGTAGTTTAGTTATACACTTTATGTTCATTAAATATTTACTAATAAATTAAATTCCAATTGATAAAGCTTTTAAGAATTTCCTTTTGTAAACATTGCATAAAATTTTGAATATTTGATTATGTACTTATTTTTTAATAAATTCATGAAACAAAATTTCAAGATTACTCTTAGTTTAATAAATATGGAAGTTTATTCTTAGAAATTTAACTTGTGTTGGATGAGAACATGAAAAACCACATTATTAATATCATTTTTCTTGTTCTGTTCAATAAATTTGATTTCTAGGTAATATAATATGAAACAGAAGTTAAAACTTTTGTTTAACTTTCCTCCGATAAAAATACAAATTTACCATCGTATGATTAGAATATTTTAAATCAATTATATTCTTCTACACTTTCGAATATAATCTTTACATTTTTTTCAAAGTCTGAGGGCATTTGGGAAATCACGTTTCTTCTGATGCCTATAAATTTAAAAGTAAAAGATATTTCTATAGTTTTATTTAAATACTTACTTGACGCAAACTAACTGGCAGCAATAGCGCAGGTGAAAAGTTCAACTTTATAAGAATTGGAAGCAAAAACGCAGGTGAAAAGTTCAATCATTCTCATAAAATCTCCAGAAATTGTACATTTATTTTAAATATATATCCTAAAAAATATGTTTCATATCTTAATATATAATATCAATTATATTCTCGTGTTAAAATTTCTTCTACACTTTCGAATAATCTGTACATTTTCTTCAAACACTAAGCACATTTTGGAAATCGCATTTCTTCTGACGCTATACATTTAAAAGTTCTCTCTATAATTTTATTTAAATACTTACTTGACGCAGCTTAACTGGAAGCAATAACGCAGGTGAAAAGTTCTATCGTTCTCACAAAATCTTTAAAAATTGCAAATTTATTTTAACATATATCTTAAAAAATATGCTTTATTTATCTTAATATATAAATGTTAATACAATAAATAACTTTTTAAAGATATTTTAATGAATGCTGTTTTAATGATTTAAAATGTTACTAAATAGGAAGCTATCAAAAACGATTCAAAGTAAAATATTTCGAATGGCACATTTAAAAAAAGAAATCTAATATTAAATTTAAAACCTATTAGATAAAATTGACTGTGATATACAATGAAAAAAGAAAAAATACAATTTAAAGTTTTCTTCCGCTAATGCATCTTGAAGTTATTTATAATAAGGGAAAATTATAGCTTTTCTTTCGAGCTTCGAAAAGGCCTATAATTTATCAATGAAAAAAAGAAAAAACGGGCGAATAAAAAAAAGCAAAACGACGATGTCATTGAACTTAAAACAGTGTAAATCTGTTAAATAATCAAAAAGGTATAACTTTTTTAATTATTTCAAACGTTTCGGTTTTTAAGTGCTACACAGATAAATGTTTTCCTCAGATAAATTTAAAATGGAATTGCTTTCCTTTTTTATTTACTATCTGTTTGTTTCATTTTTAAATGTTTTAAAATTAAAAAAAAATGGTATAATTAAAAAAGAATTTTTTAAAGAATGAAAGCGAATGAAATCAACTGAAAATATGAATTTTTTTGTTCACCTTAAAATTATTGTTAAAAATACGCTTTTTAATTAAAGTAAATGTCACGCTTTAAGCAAAATATTGTAGATGATGATTTTTTGTATAGATTGTTTTTACTTACTAATAGTAATTTAAATGAGGGTAAAAAGATGTAATTTTCAAATGAATTTACTTAATTCTTACCATTTCTTATAATACAAAACCATCAATATTTTAAAATATCGTGAAACAGTTCATTTTAAAATTATAAATAATATATATATTTAAAAGAATATTATTAGAATACTCATAAAATAATAAGAATTATATGAAAACCATGATCAATCATAATTTAAATCAATTTAAAAAAAAACATTTCACCAACCCTAAATGATATAATTTTGTAATGCATATTGTCATTCTTATTTCCCAAAACTCATCAACTTGGCTCAAATTTATATCATTCTATATTTTGATACCTTCGTTTTTTTCAAACAAATTTCGTTTTTTACTCAGCATTCATTTTCTAGATTTGAGATAAATACTTAATTACCATAAACTAGTGAATCAATTATATTAAAATAACTCATAATTTTTTCATATACTTTTTTATAAATTTTAATGGGTCAGTTATAGTTTGATGATCAATCCTATTTCTTTATCAACTTAATTTATGTTCATAGGAACCTTTTTTTTTTATCAACGCTTTAGTTTTTCCTAAAATAAAGATTCAAGGTAATGCCTTCTTCTGAGTGACAATCTTGGAAAAAATAAATTCATTGTTGTCTTTTGCTAGGCTGGCAGCGCGCTGCTTCACTTTTTCAACTGAACCGTATTTGTTGTGAAATCCGACTTTCTCGATACACACAGGAAATAAGCACTCGTTTACAGGGTAGACAACCATTCACAACCCATTTATACAGGGAAAGAATAAGGATAGGAGAGAGAGAAAAAATACTTCCATGCCCAAACGGGGATTGGAACCCAGAGCCTTCCCATCCGCAGGCACGTTGACCACTGGACAGGGTTGGCGGCAATAAATTCATTTATATGTATGTGTTTTATTTCTTCTTTGAAAAGCAGTAAATTATCAATGTAAAATATTAAAATAAAAATATATAATTTGAAGTAAAGCGAAGAATCAAATTAATTAATTTAATATTTTTATTTATTGTTCAAAAGTAGTTTTTCAGTTATATGAAGTTAAACTCTTTTTTTTAAAAATCTAGCTTTTTGAAAAAAAAAAATGAAAGTGTGACTTAATATTAATAAATGAGTAAAACTAAGACTCGAACTCGAGATAAACCATTGAGAATACAAGTTGCTATAAGTTTGTTAACTGAAACTGTTTCAATCCTTTGAAATATTGGTAAATTAAACTTTTATTAAAAAATATGCACTCTAAATATTTCATGACATAATATTAAAAATATTTTACTTTCTTTTAAAACCCTTAATAAAAGAAAAAGTTAATTTAATATTATTAATCAGAATTAAATATTCTTCTTTTGAAAAATTATATTTTTAGAATTTATTGGATTAGTGAACAACTAAATTTTTATATATTGGGTTATTTGGAAAGGCATTTCGTTTTTCCCACCTGAATCAATTTTTTGATAGTGAAATCCAATCATTTTATGAGTATGAAATCATGCTACCACTAGAAAGATGGTAAAAGGTATTAGACGAGAATTAACCCTCTACAATTCAACAAAATATTTATTTACTATACGTTTTTCATTTTCATATGAACCAAATACATGTGCTCAAAATCATTCAATGCTTTATTACAATTTGCCTTTCTTCATTATAAATTAAGCAGACTACTAAGAAAACCAACATTTCTTAAGTAGCAACATATATTTCCATTTGTATTTAGTTTAGAACATGTTAACTTACTATACAAATCGCAGATGTTGAAATGCAAATATTAAATAATAAATCATACAATTTTTGCTATTTCTATAAATTATGATAAATATTCATAGTTTTATCCCAGCAATATACGAACAGTCTAATGTAAAACAGATGAATATTGGCTAAGTGTAAAACAAATAAAGGAATTAAGACAATAAAAAATTAGCAATTTGAAAACATGCTGTATAAAATTATGTTTGATCTTAAATGAAAACCTATATGACGTTTAAATTATTAAAGTTAGTTTCAGTTAATAATTATAAGATAAATTATTAAAGTAAAGGTAAGTTATTAAGTGAAAGTAATTTATTAAAGTTCAAAGTAAATTAATAACTTAAAAACTAAAAATTGTGATGAATTTGGTTTAATTTTTTATGACAGGAGAAATGGCTTCTATGATATTACCTACATGGACTTAGCCTAGACATCCTTTTCACGTAATCGTTCTCAAATAAAAGTTTGAATCTGAATAATCTATCGTTTTGCCATCGACATTCTACTCTGATCGCATAAAAACCTCAAAATCGAAATAATCGAACTAAAAGCGTAAGACTTTCTAATTCAGGTGAAAGATAAGTGAGAATAAGATGCTGGTGTCACGTGATATCTTCGGGATATATTCTAATTTTCCCTATGCTCAGCGGAAGTAATTATACGCAGCAAAGGGTCAATACTTGGTTAAATGTCCAACCCCTATTCCTACCCTTTGGATTTTTTGATTGAACTAATCAATGTAATAAGTTCCATTTACCACACGGAGTGATTAAAGTAAGAAATATGATTCAAAAAAAGATATTAACGAATGAAACTATTGCAGTCGCTATAAATGAATTATAAACTAATCAAAGTGATTAAAACTTTTAGATTAAATATCTGTAAAATAAAATATATTCAACGATTTAAAAAACACATTAAACTTCTCACAAACAATCGTTTTATTAGATATATCGTTGTATTTTTTTCTCCCAAGATGCGTACTCAACAACAAATTATGCTATTAAAAAGAATTAACAAGAAAATTAAAATATACAATTAAAAGTAAATTAGTTAATGAAAACTATGTTAGTACTAAGCAATTTGAAGCAATTGAATGCATATTTAAAATTATCTTAAACAAGGAAAACGACTAAATAAAAACTACACTGTAGTTTCTGTAGTTAAAACTACAATCATCCTACATTGTAGTTAAAACTGAAAATATATTATTCTACAAGTATTTTAAAATCTTTGTATTATTTAATTATTTGTTTATGTAAGCTCAAGTATTTTTTAAACATTCTTTAGCAGAGCAAATTGTACTCGCATACTTTTCAGTGAATAAAGTTAAGAAAAAGCAGGCATTTTTTATTTACTTATTTATGTCATCAAATATAGTAAACTAAATCGATATCTTCTTCTTATGAAGAAGTCTTAAAAATGAATTTGAAGTGATTAGCTTTATCCATGAGTTGATGACCATTTATTCAAATTTTTGTTTTGCATCGATAAAAAGAATTCTACGTTGTAATTAGACTTATAATCTGCATAATATTTTAATCATACAAAACATATAAAGTACTTCTAACAACTTCTAACTTAGTTTGACAATAAATAGTAATAACTAATAACTACTGGAAGTTGTTATCCCCTTTATTTAACAAAAATTATTGCCAATAATAATAATAATAGTATTAAACAATTTTGAAAACATAAATGATTTTAAAAATAAAATTCAAATTTTCAATTTCTGCAAAAAAATTTAATCTGCATATATATATATATATATATATATATATATATATATATATATATATAAAGCAAGAGAAAAAATTTTAGAAAAGAATAAAACAGGTATATAAAAATGCATCAAATTGTATTGCCTGGAATAAGGGAAGTTTTGTATGGATAAAGGAAACAGACACAGAATAAATTTAATTATTATAAAAATTAATTTTTAATAAATTTTTATATTAAGAAATTAAAATTTAAATAAAGAGAGTATTATTAAGTTTTCTTATTGCGTGTTATTTTCATATCAAATGATCCATGTCAAATTTATTTAATATGGTATGTAAAACAGAATATTCTGAAATATCATAAGAATCAATGACACATTTTAATGATCAATATCTGCCAAGTTTGCTCTAGAACTTGAAAATGCCTTTATAAACAAAGAGCATAATTTCTTAAATCTAGATAGTTAAGAGACAAAAAAAAGGTCAAATATGAGTCGTTTTAAAATTATTTTCGTATATTTCACTACTTAATTGCCATTTTATTGTTGTTTTTTGTCGCTTTAAAAAATTATAAAAAAAAAAGCGAAACTCGTTTATGAAGGAGGAAAATGAAATATAAACATGCACAGAAAATTTTATTCAATTAGATTTTTTTCATTGAACTTAATTCATTAGATATTTTGTGATTCAAATCTTGAAATAAAGAAACACAGATGAAAAAGATAAACTTACTCTGTCTCTCTCTCTCTCTCTCTGAGTAGCAAGTATTAATTGTCGAAAGCAGTTTATAGACATGTGATAATGTGCTCACTTCTGTTTTTGCTAAAGGACATCTGTTCGGTGTATACAATACAATAATTTAAATCCCATCGCTATGCCATGAATCACCTGCTGAACTTTATTTGGAGAATTTATTGTAAATAATTTTTAAGTCTTCTTTGTTTTGAATTCCTGTGTAAAGTAAAATTCATAACTATCTCAAGCAAAACTGTCGTAAAAATTATTGAACTCTATGATTATTGATTTTATATCTAGGTGACTACTGTAGGTATATAAATTGATTTTGTTTGCAGTAAAGGATTTTTGAATACTGTGAAGTCAATTTTAAGATTTCAATACATATAATAGCAATAGTTATTGAATCATCAACACCTTAGGAATACAAACAAATATTACTATCAATCTAGAACATACATGTATTGCTTCAAACATATAAGACAACATTTTGTAATAGAAAATACAAATAAAAATACAATCACTTCTCATTTATAGAAAAAGGCATACTCCATATTATTTTTTCAACTTCTATTTTACAACAATGTGGCAACTTATTATAATCGTGTTGTTTTATGTATGCTAGGTTAAGTTTAAAATATTTTTAATTGTCTTCAATAAATATTAGGTCATGTTGACGCTACATTTCCATCGTATTATTTTAATTTCATAAATATTAATGATTATGGTCTGATCATAAATTAAAAAAGGATTTGTTAAGTAGTTAAACTAAACTGCGTAAACAACAAAAAAAATGTTTTACTATTTATGCATGCAGCAGTAACTGCTTCTTAAATTTTGATGCAAAATATAATTAGTTTGCAATAATACTATTATGTAATATATTTACTATCTACTTATTCTAGAAGATAATTTAAAGTAATGTAAAGTAACCCTTTGTTTGTTATGCCTAAATAATTTATTAAATATAATCTTGAATTTTATACGTAATTTTTCTCAATATTTATTTTTTCTGCTTTTTAGATGTTTATTTCTTGTTCATATGGCATTTAAAGTTCTTTATATTCTTCAATTTTATGTCCAGAAAATCGAAACTTTAATATAATTTTTTTAAAGGATTGGAATTTATCATAACAGGTTTTAACTATAATTTATCATTTTTCACCAAAGAAATATACACCCAAATATTTTGCCAAACATTTCGTTTTTAATTTAATTCAGCTTGTAACTCAAGAATAAATTATATGATTATATAGCAAATTTCTACATTGTAAAACAATTGTGAATAAATAGTTCTCTACATCAAAGTTTCTATAGATGGAAAAGAGATTATTCCCAGAATTTTATAAAATTCATTGCATGTAAAATATAGATTTATTATTTAAGCAGTTAATAAACAAATGTTTCCTTAAAGATACTTAACCGCATGAGAAATAAATACTTTGCAATTTTTTAATTGAAAGAAAAATGTCTTTAGGCAAGGTGGTTGCCTCACATTTTATGCATGGTGACATATATTTTAATCCACCTAGAAAATTTTATGTTACGTATGCAGTATAAAACTTTATTCACTAACCAATGGCGATTAATAAATGTGTGCAGCTAGAATTTTTATTTTTAAAAATCATGCTTGGCAAAGTTAAATAAAATCCTAAGCATAATTCAACATAACAAAATTTGCTTCCAAAATTTTACACAAAAAAATTAATTGTACAATAGTTAAAAGTTTATTATATGCACTTTGTCCAACCTCATAAGTTCATGTTACATAACACTGCATAAATTTGATTTTCCTTAGTAGTTTAAAAAATTATTGTGATCAAAATTATTCTATAATTGCTTGAAATAATTTATCAAAAGGGAAAAGATCTTTCTTTCTAAATACTAATAAGTAATATTTGAGGAAATGAATCAAAGCGTTGAGTGCTATTCTTTATATTTAACAGTCTTATTGAAGTACTATCAAAATTTTAGAATGACCTTTATAACAATTATAAGATTGAGGCGTATAAGCCTAATTTTTATATCCTATATTTCAAAAATGTGTAATTTTTGGAGGTGTAAATATTATTTGTCGTTTTTCTATTTATAAGGAAATTTAAAATAATATTTTAGAAAAGAGCTGTTTTCAAATTTTAATAATTTCTACACCATTCTTTCAAATCCAATATTGAAATTGCAATAGTTAATGAATTATAGAATATATACAACGTACATCAATCAGAAAATAGTATTTGAATTCAAATAAAATGAAATATAGTCACATTCTCAGAGTGTCATACTGCATCAGTTACCCTTTTTTATCGAAATTTTGAAACTTAGAATATATTCAAATCACACTGCTAGATCATTACCAGCATTTATATTAAAATATGAATATAAATAACAAATATATTCGTATTTTGACATAACTTCTTCACAATAATTATCAAATGAAGATTATAGTTGGAATTTCATGCTTAAAAATGCGAAATATAAAAATATTTACATAAAATAATCAAAGGTCTGCAAGAATCTTCATTGAAAAAAAATTGTACGAAACACAATCAATTTTTATTTATCATTAAGTAATTTTAACATTTTGAAATTTGGTTACAAAAAGAATTAATTTAAAATGATCTCATTCTCATTTCGGTATATAATAACAGTTCTACAAAAGATGTTAGTGAACTCAATTTAGATCACTTCCCTGATAGTGCTTTCATTGAGCAATTATGCTGAATATAGGAGATTTCATAAATATTTCATTAATTCCGTTATATGTGTTAATTGCAGGGGCGGCAGATGCTGTTTGATACTTTGTGGGCAAATAACATTTTAGAAATGTCGTAAAGCATTTCTTTGTTTTTTGGAACTATGCTGGTAGCCGCTATATGTGACGTCATTCACTCCGCCCCTTTCTATAAGAAGAATTGGGCAGCTTTTAGTATATATAGAAGAAATTTCATACAGAAAACCATCTTCTCCGGTGATTTCAATTGGAATATCAACTGGATATTAACCAGGTATGGTTTATTCCTACTTTTGCCTCAAAAAGAAATTTCTCAAAATGTATTAATGATGCCTTAAATTTCTTTTAGTTCATTAAAAATTAAATTTTTTTTTCATTTTAAAATCATTTTTCTAACTCCTTATTGTTAATTAATAATGAAATCTTCTATCTATATACTAATTACTTTTAAGAACAGGATTTTTAAGAAAAGCTGTATTTATATTTTATATTTTGAACAGAAGTAAATACTTTTTACAGAGGTAGTATTTTCATGAAAAGTTGTACAGAAACTAATGTGCCTATTTCCTTGGCAATATGTTAAAATATTTTTTCTTGCCATCTTTTCTATTTAATTAGTTTGCATTATAGAAGCAAATAATTCATGAAATGTTTAGTATAAAAAATTATCTTTTATAGAGAAAATCTTAAGAACTTTTTTTTTTCCTTTTAAATTGCATACATTTTTATAGTGTACAAATATTTTTATACTATTATTATAACATTTCCCATTATTTTATATACTATTTAACAACTATAATCTTAAAATGAAAAACTTTATAAATATAAAAAACATTTGACTTCAAAAAAGTAATAAAATCTTAAGTTAATTTGAAAATATTAAATTAGCTTTCACTAATTTGATTGCATTTATATTTGAAAAGTGATTTTTTTAACTATTTATGAAATCAACACAATAAGTAATATTCGTATTTTTTAAATAGCTCTCACCAGTTGTTTCAAAATGAAAGTCGAATTAATGTCAAAGGGCAACTTCATGGCTTTTTGGATAAAAGTTAACTTAATATTTTAGTTTCAAAAATTGTTCTCTGTCTAAATTCTAACGTGAATGATGGATTTTCAATGTAATATCTGGTTTATTGGAAATCTTGATAAAAATATCTGTTGTTTAAGCCTTTAGAAAATGCCTAAAATATCTCAGAAATGATATATATACTTTTGATGAAATTTATGATTATATTTAAACTTATGATTCATTTTACGATTTTCTTAGAATAACTTATTTATTTTGAAATAATTAGGTCAAATTAAGTTATTCTATAGATCTTTCAAGCAATTCTAAAAGCTTTATTTACAATTCTAGTTTTTTTTTTTTTTTTTTTTTTTTTGTAACTATTCTCATTTTAATGAAAATCATTGTACAACTTTAAAAAATCATGCAAATTCTCAGTTTAATTTTTTACCATTATTTCTTATTTATTTACCTGAGGATAATATACACTGAAGTTTTTATTTATCATGTGAATTAAAATCGTGAAATCGTTTAATATCATCACCAACAGTTTTTTAAATTGTTTATAGATATATTTCGTCAAACTCTAAGCATTTTCTTTTATACAGTTATTAGTGAGTTAGCGAATCATTAAATATATACAAATTATAAAAAGAAAATTTTCAAAATCAGTTCGAGAATTTTTTTAATTTTTTTAATATTCAAAGTGAGTATCTTTAAATTTTCAAGACTGTTGATATACAACTCTGCTGTCTGAGAAATCACGAATGAATTTAGTGTAAGTATTACTCATTGTAACCCTCTTTCTGTGCAACTTAAATCAGTGGAGTAAGTATCCGAAAATATTACAGTATTAATGATTAATTAATTCAGATAATGAATTATTATAAATCTTCAAATCTCTTAAATTTAAATTTGTTTTTTATTGCAGAGAAAATAAGGCAATATGAAGGAAGCTCTATTCGTTTTATTACTTTGCATAGGTAGTGTCCTTGCATCCATTGCAAAAGGTAAATATTTTGACTTCATTCATTACCAAGTGTTTATTACAGTGACACATTACAATGATTACCATGTGTTCATTCTCATTCATTACAGTGAAAAACAAAACATGAAAAGAGACATTTTCAGTTATTTCTTTCATAGGAATATTTTAAGCCTAGAGCTTGGAAAAATACAATTCTTCATATTTTTGTTTCTCTTAAAGTTTAATTTATGCACAAATGAATAGAGAATCTATTTCCAACACATTGATGTATTACAATTAATAACATATTTATATAATGCATTATATACTTTAATTAATATATTTCGATTAATTTATTCTATTCACTACGCATTATACTTATCGATTTTTTACTGTATGCCCATAAAAATTCCATAAAATTATTATTTTGCTTAAAATCCTTAATCTTATTCTAATTGTTTTTTTTTTTCTGGACTTTCGAATAATCTAGCCTGATAAATAATCCTCATTAAAAGTTCATCACATCATTTTTAATAAATAACCCTCATTAATATGTTAAATATTTTCAGTAGTTATTGATAAAAATAACTGCGCGAACTAATATAATTCAAGAACTATAGACACATTTACATAACTCATTCCTACAAATATAAAATATTTCATAAATTTCTAAGATACCTTTACTCTCTCTAGCTCTGCTTTTTATGAAGTCTGAAATTTTCAATGAAATTTTTTCTTTGAATCTTAATTTGCTTAAAAGTATAAACTGATTATCACTTTGTCATCTTAAGTGAATTCGAATACATTAAATGCTCTTTTTTTTAAACCATCTGCTTAACTGTTCGTCGACATTGAAAAGCGAAAATGAGTTCTCAAGGTTACATCTAATCATTAAAATGAATCAGACGAAATAAAAAAAAAATTTGTCTTGTTTTACTTTTATTTTTATCCTCAAAATAAGTGTCAGCTTTATTCAAATATAGGCAATCTATTCGAAGTAATTTTTTTAACAAGAAAACTTAATTAAATTGATACATTCCAGAGATAAAACTTACAAAATTGATTATGATGAACATAACCCAAACAAAATTTTGCGCTCTTCTAAGAAATAGAACGCGTTTTCATCCTCTAAATATTGCATTCATTATAACACTGTCTCAAACTTATCCTGGTGCAGAGCACTTCCATTAATCATTTTATGTATTATACAATCACTTTTGACACAAAATCTTATGTACACACATTTCTTATGCATAAAGAAATTTACAGTTTGATACCTTGTAATTATATTCATATATATTCTTTCGATTAATTTGATTAATTCTTAAACAGTAATTATATTTCAATTATTTTCTAACAATAAAATTAAAATAAACTTGAAATCGCAGTTAATTTATAACAAGATTATAGCAATATAGTTTTATATCCCATGATGTAAATCCATGTATTTGAGATAACAAGTTTAATTTTGCTATTAAATGTATGTAATGTTTGTCATTTTTAAATAATGTTCATTACACATATTGGTTGCGATATGTTACATGCAGTTAGCATGTAATAATAGTTAACAGAAGCACACTTATCTTAAAAAATATACAAACTTTTCAAAAAGAAAATTAATTTCTAAAATGAAATTGATAATTAAAAAGAAAAAGGCATATGTTGAAATTAAATTTTGTCATTAAAATAAAAGTTTTTTCATGTACAGAAAAAAAGCTTACTTTACTTAATGCTAAAATATATATTTATCAATGTTTAAAATTTTAAAAAATGCCCATTCTAACAAAAATCATTAAAGAATACATTAACTGAGTATTGATTTCCTTATTATGACTTTAGATGCAGGAACACCTTTCATTTTCCATGAAAACACCGTGAAAAATAAAGAAAAGAGACAAATACCTGGGCTACCTCCCATACCAGGACTCCCTCAACTTCCAGAAATGCCAGGGCTACCAGGTATACCCCAAATTCCAGGGATACCAGAGTTACCTGGTATGCCACAGATTCCTGGAATTCCGGAATTGCCTGGTATGCCTCAAATTCCGGGAATACCAGAACTACCAGGAATGCCACAAATACCTGGATTTCCTCAAATTCCTGGACTGCCTGG
>JAPDSC010158730.1:0-36757 GCA_026290005.1 Latrodectus geometricus
CGTGTAATGTCTTTCCTTGCTTATTTCCTTTCAACAAAATTTGCTTTCAGACAGTTTTCTGAGCTTCTCATAGTGTTCTTAAAAATCAGTTTTGCTCTTAAAGATTGCTTGTTAAATAATCTAATTCATCAACAAATAAATTACGTTCCGTAATTCTTGACAAATGAGAGATAATTTGAATAAATTAATTTATACAATCATTTGTTTACATGCACACATTAAATATATTCATTTAAAAGCGAAAACCTTTATATGGAAATTCAATTTGAAAATAATCGATATAAATGAGATAATAGCTTTATATAAATTCCGTTTAGCTAAGTATATGTTTTCTAAGCTTTTTTAAATTATTTAAAAATTGTGGTAAATAAATATATTTTTCAACAAGTTACATTTTTTTTCTGGTTATTTATATATTTATTCCCATTCGATATTATTTTGTCTGCAAATGTTTAAGAATTTTTAGGGACCTTTCTTTTTAACCAGCGAAAAATTATATTCCTTTATTTTTTCCTAATGAATTAATATCTTTTAATGTCATTCAAAAATTAAATCGAAAACGCTAATGCTGTATAAATTTAAGGATCATGTATTTTTTGAAGTTACGAATTGACATTTTCCCTTAATTGAATTAGCCTTTCAATTCAGTTTTAATAAAGAAAATAATATTGAAAATTGAGCTAATCGTGTCGCATTAGCATAATATAACTGACAAAAATAATTAAAATTAATTGAAAAGTTTAAATTAAAAAAAATACATACATAAAATTATAATAATTTATATTTCTCAATTTTATAAAATTTGAAAGCATGTTACTTCTAATTCGAATTTTAAGTCAGTTCATCGCATTTAAATTTACTTTAACATATTGAATAATTTCCATAAGCGTATTTAAAATACATATTTAATTTTCAGGACTACTTATTATTTTGTTATTTCTTATGGAAAAATAGTTTCTATTTAAATCTAGAAAATACTTTTTGGCTAAATTCAATTATATCATGTTTATTAAATAATTATTTTGCTATTTAATTTCGCATATTACATTAAATATTTATTAAGAATCAATTAATAAGAAATGCCATAAAATAACATAAAACATTATGAAAATTACCTTAAAAGCACTTTGTGTGGTAAATTATTAATAAAATATTATGAATTAAGCATAAAATTTATGAGTCTATAAATTCATTAGGAATTCAGAATGCTCAAAAATTTTATTTTCCTTGTGCAAATACTGACTTCTATCCCTTTTATTACTCTACTAAAGTAATTTTACTGTCAGAAACTGATTATTTGAAGCATCACTAAGACTCCAAAGTTATTATTTAATCTACTTATAATATTTTTTGCATTTTCATATTCTATTAGAAAATCTTTAATATTCTCTGAATTCACCATGATAAATTCTAAAATTATTACTCTAAAATCTACTAACTTTAAACTCTAAAATTAGTATTCTCATTACTTAAGTTATTTGGATGGTTTTGTGAAAGCAATGTAAATTTCATAGGAAAAAGTCACATTACATAAAGTATTTCTATTCACTTTCCCTTAAAATTATTTTAAATATTAGAAACTCATAAAATTGAAAAACCTTAACTTTACATCCATTTTCAAATTATGAATGAATTTTATAGCGAGATTACATTAAATAACAGACAAAGTATCTAAAATCAACACATCAATTAATTATACCAAATTTACAAATTATGAAAGAAGATCATTTTTAATATTTAATATAAATCAATAAAAATATGATACTAATATAATATACTTTATTATGTTTAAGCTTTTATATAAAACTTTAAGTAGTTCAAAAAGGTGAATTTATATATATTTTAAATAGCAAGAAATTTAATTCAAATAGCAATCATTTAATCATTGCAGCATATCTATAATGCCTCACAAAACAAGTGGTTAATTTTTTTAACACTTTTTAAAATACATTTATAAAACATTTAAATTAAATACACAAATTTTACACACATTTAATTAAGAAATACGTATATAATTTAAGAAGCCACAAATTATTCAAATAAATATTTATAAAAAGATTTATATAACGTTTGTGCTACATCAAATCAAAATTATCAGTTTACTCAATGTACCATAAGAAATGAATTCAGATATTTTTATAAGAGAAATGCGGAATAAATTCTTTATTTAAAAATTTATCTATTGGGTTTTAAGGCATTATTTAGTGAAGGAGTTTCTTCATGACATTTTTCATAAGATCAAAATTAAATTTCTTTTTATTAAAATATATAAATTAAATAAAATAATATTTTACTAATATACATTCCCTTAATTATGGAAAATCAATATAATATATGTTTTTCAAAAAGTCTTTATATCTTTTGGCATTGAATTAATAACATTTTTCAACTATTTTTATATCGAAAATTATTTAATTATTTTCAAATATATTTTATTATCTTAATGATAGGAATTCAAATTAATTAATAAGCGTAAATCAAAATTCTGATTAGTTTCAGTGTATTTCAATAATTTATATTGATACCGTTTGTGTAAATCTTTGTATTCTTCCTTATATATTCATCTTTGTGTACATAATATAAGTTATTAACTTCATTTAAATTAATTTTAAACCCTATAATTAAATCTTGTTAAAACTAACATAGAACAAAAAATGTTTCATAAAATAACTTGGTAATCAAAAAATATTATTCTTAGTTAACACGGAATGATGTAAAAAATTGCATTAACGTTACAGACAAAATCTCTGAAATAAATACATGTATTACTCAAACCTAACTTAAGAATGATGAAAGGAAACATTTTTAAAAAATTAATATATACCAATAAAAATGATTGCGTTGTCTTGTGTTCTTTAGAATTGATTATTTTGGTAAAAATATTTACTTACTCCAAGTATATAAATTAGCACATTAGTTTTATAGGAAATATTATAACTTTATATTTCAATATGAATTTTAACTTAGAGGCTGTTTAATTCAAAATTTTATAAGAAAATATATTATTTCCTTCTAAAATACAATTACATATAAATTATTTAAAAATAAAATGTAATCTGCAAACTTTTGAAATAATCGCTTAAAAAAGAATGACTTAGCCTTTAAATAAATTTTTTAATAAATATGAAGAATAAAATTTGTGCTGGTGTAACTTAAAATTTCTTCTTTATTAATTTTTTAAATTTAAAATGAACGTAATTTCACAATATTGGAGGATATATACTATTTTTAGAAGAGAAAATATTCTTATTAGATTTCATAAATTTCGTTTTTCCTTTACACAAAACCATTAAAAGTTTCAAAGTATTTTAACGAGATTCTCAATGATTATTATAATATTTTTATAAGCATATTTTCCCAATTAAATGTAAATCCATCAAATGGATTTCCTTTCCTTTTCTGTCTGGTGTAGAACTAATAAAAAAAATAAAATACACACGTTTTGATTATACTAGTATTAATTAAATAATTTCAAAAATGCAAAATATTTTTAAATGGATTATTGAGCTCTCTAAAATTATTTTATATCATCTATAGAAATATATAAACCTATCCAAAAATATTGAAGTTTAAGAGCCATTGTAATAATATCAATAGTCTTACATAATTCCATATTATTTTTTCAAGTTTCTTACATTTTTAAAAGCAAATATATTTTATCATAAAAAAGGTCTAAAAATAGAAACACGTTTAATAATTTGAAACTGATTATAAATTTCAGAAAAATATTTATTCATAGAATCAATATTTTAATTTAATTTTCTAATTTGAATTGATTTCTTTTTATTTTATATCTAAATGTGATGATTTACATATGATTCTTAATATTCCTCACAATATTTAATGATTATTTTTAGATTCAGAAATCATTTATAGATTCATAGACTTATAACTTTTTATTTGATTATCTTTTCTTCTTAATTACAGTACAAAAGGATGTATCCCTATTATGTCAATAAATAGATAAATGTAATTATTCTTTTTCTAGTGCAAATTTTAAGCTTACCTTACTGTCATTAAAAAATAAAACAACAAGGGGAAAGGAAGCATCCAAAACAAATTTAATATTGATTTCTTTTGTCAATTATATCATGAATTCTTAGCTAAATGCAGCATTTCAAAGTATTCTCTAGGAATAATGTCTTATATTATTAATATATTAGGTTGGGAAAAAAGTAATCCATTATTTTTTCGGTAGACGTCTGTAAAAATCGATATTTCGTGAAGTATTTATCAAACAATTTCAGATTTATGCTCATTGGAAAGGTAACATTTGACACTAAAATATCCTCTTGTGGTTTTTTATTTGATTAATTCAGTTACGAGTACAAGGTTTTAAAAATGGAAGACAACAAACAGAAAATTCGATACATTTTCGTTTTTCTCTTGTAACGGCGAAAAAGATAGTAGGGTGGCTAAAATTGTGAAAGGTGTTTATCGTCCTATAAAAGACTGTAACAACCAGTTACGTACAATTTTTGTTTCGTCAATTCCGTTCGGGTATTTTTGATGTTAGAGATGCACCTCGCATAGGATACAGCATCGTCGAAAATGTCTATAAAATATCAAAAATGATCGAAGTTAACCGCATGTCAGCAGTCGTAACGCGTAAGACCTAAAAATCTACATGAATTCTGTTTTAAACCTTTTTACAAAGTGAATCCAAAAGAAGTTACATAAAGTTCACGTAAAATAATGGATTTCTTTTTTCTTAACCCAATATTAATTGCGGGAATCAATATGTTTGAGTGTATGCAGCGTTGTATTCAAATTACTGAAATATGAAAACACGTTTATAAAAACAATATTTAACTTGAATAAAACACTGTGAAGTCTTATAAAAAATTTCGCAGAAAATAAATGTTATAAAAATCGATCTGCTTAAAAGACTTGCTTGATCTACTGGTATTTATAAAAGAAGTTCAGAAGAGGACACGCTGCATTCAATCATTCTTCAGTTTACCATAAATCATGTCAATATTCATAAAATAGAAATTTACGATGATGAAAAAAGGGTTAAAATAAAAACAGAAAAGCCTTGCGACATCAGCACTTATCTGAATAAATATGTATCAGCGTTTTCTCAAATATCTGTATTATTTTTCTGTTTAAAATCTGCGTTCATATATATGTGTAAAACAAAAAATACATTTTTATAGTTGCATCCTTTACTTAAAAATTAAATACTCTGCAAAATGAAATATAACTATACTTTCCCTTCAATAAGAAAGGTATCTTAATGAAAATATTTAGGATAGATAGCATAAATTTTGACAACCATGTAGTCCATTATTTTTTGTTTAAATAAAAATTAAGACTAACCACAATTTTACTTTTCTTAAATAGTTTTATAGTATGCTTGTATTTCTCAACACAAAATAGTAAAGTATTTTTATGGTAACATGTTTGCAATTAAAAAGTATATTTTCATTACTTCAATTATGTTTGAATTATTTTGTTCTAATCTTGCAATAGCTTAAACAAGTAAAATGATGTTAAGCGCAAACATAATAACCTTGATTGCTAGGATGATTTATTTAATTAAATTTTGAAACTAAATAATTTAATTAGTAATTCATAAATAACTATAAATATAAAACTTCATCAATGATGATGTTTTGTATATAAATATTAAAATTACAATAAATACATTTTAGAAGAACAATCAATATAAATTTAATGATGTGTTTCATAAGAAAATTATGCAAAGTTATATAACTGTTTCATTCTCACTAAAAAAGACAATGATAGAATTTCTGAATGTCAAATTTTTTTTACTATGGTATTTTTAATTTTTTATAAGGGAATAAATTATCTGACCCCAAACAACAATATATTTTTATATTTCAAATGAAAAACATGTATACATTATTTAAGTTTAGATATTTAAGATCACCAACAAAACTTTTCCTTTCAATATATAAAATTGAGTTGTGACTTTTGTGGGAGTTAATACAGAGGTGGTATGAGAAGTGCAAGTGTTTTCAAAAATTTTAGTTGATTTACTTTTAACAATAAAACAAGTACATATGAACAAATTTCTAAGAATGTTTCATCAACAAAAAGTATGTTTAAAAATAACAGTCACTGTTTTTTGAGAAAACAAATATACAAGTATTGTCAGTATAGAATTTTTCAAGTTGTATGAATGTAATTTCCATGATAAAATGCAGGGGCAGTATTAATTTAACTTCATATTTAGTGCAGTAAATTTCAACACCAGCAAAATTATTTTATAAAGTAACATTAAAAAAGAAACAGAAAATATCTAAGCTTATTCTTATTTCTTGAATCATGCACATTTATTTCAGAACTCAAGGTTTAAAATTCAGCACACTATGAAGTTTCACTGAGTTGGCATTTTTGACATATGAAACTGCTTTTAAAATATGCGAAAATGGGGAATTTAAGGAACTTTATTTTTTTACAAAGTAAATGCTGACTAACCTTTGAAAGAATCGGAAATTTTAAATTCCTTTGTAACTATGCAAATATAAGGTATTGAATTTTAAAAAAAATAATATAAAATATTCCTAACGGCTGGATGTCGTTAGTAAACTATGTATAAATTATTTCAGTCTTGTATTTCAAGAAATTAGAAATATATATAATAGCAATTTGCAATAACTTTTAACACTGTCAGTAAGTTTTAAATTTACAATAAGAGATAAATAAATAAAAATACTAGTAAGTTGAATATAAAATCTTTAAATTTGTATACTTTATTATTAATTCTTAACTTGTAAAATATTTTTATAATTTGATTTTGAAATATTTTACAAGTTAAAAATTAATTTAAATGTGGGAAATTTAAAGAATTTATGAATAATTTATTGTGTAATCCATAAATATTATCTACATATATTATAAACTACACATTAACTTACTATTGCAATTAATAAAAAATTTTTATGCATATTTAAATTCAAACCTTAATTTATGTTAAGTTTATAAATAAAATTATATCCTCAATTTAAGCTAACTTATTATTTCTATATTAATATATTTTTGTAAAATATGTATTATTATATAAGTTTGAATGATTTATTTGCATTTTATTGATAAATAAAATTGTTATTCTATACTCCAATAAGGGTTTCTATTCTTCCAATATATTTCTGCAATAATTCTACATTTTATTCTATCGAAACATTTTCCACCTATTTCTATATTGTTATTGTAAAATTTTTCACCATGAATATAATGTATTTCCAAAATATATTATTAATAAAAAGAAAAGCAACGTATGTCACACATTGAAGTTTAATTTATCATTTATAAGTAACGAACTGTTTTAATTCTTTTACACATTAAGCAACAATTCTTAATGTTGTTTTTCATACACTATAGAAGAAATGTGAAACATTATAAATTTAAGTCTAAAATTTAGAACAAAATTGATTTCATGCATTTTATATCGCAGAAAGCTATACTTTGCTACTGAATAATAGGACTTATATTTTTTGAACAAATAATTTAACAAATTACAATTATTGTTTATTTTCTTTAAAAAAAATATTGTCAAGTTATTATTTTCATTAAATGTAATAATGTTAGATCTTAAAGAGAAAAAGAACAGAAAAATTTTTTATTTATGGCAGAACAAAAGCAATATTATGTTTTAACTCTAAAAAAATACTATTATTTTTAACATAATTACATATTAAATCCTACATATAATTTAACAAATTACAATTATTGTTTATTTTCTTTTAAAAAAATATTGCCAAGTTATTATTTTCATTAAATGTAATAATGTTAGATCTTAAAGAGAAAAAGTAAATAAAATGTTTTTATTTATGGTAGAACTAAACCAATATTATAGTTTAACTCTAAAAAATATTATTATGTATAACATCATTACATATTAAATCCTACGTATGAGTTACATCGTAAACTCTATAATCTTTAATTTCAGAGAGTATTTTACATAGAGTGATTCGCGCAAAATTAATAATATAATTCTAAGCAAAAATCTGGAAAACAGAAAATTTAATAACCGTATATTACTTTTCTCTAACCTTTTGAAACTGTTTAAAGATATTTTCGGAATATGTTATAACTGTATATTTAAAAGTTATAACTGTATATTTAAACTATTTTAGAAGTATATATATATATATATTAGAAATATATATATATATTTTAGAAATATATATATATGTGTGTTTTTAGAAATATATATATATTTTAGAAATATATATATTGAAATTTATTATTTTACATGAAATTAAGTCTAAAATAAAATAAAAACTGACATAGTTCCATATTTATTTGAAATATAACAATTTAAAAATAATCGTAAACTAAAATAAATTTAATAAAATTTTTTACATAAAGAAGATGTAACATTAATAATTTAAATTCACTTGAAATGACTGGTTATAGAATTATTTATGAGTTCGCTTATTTTCTTGTGAAAGATTTTCTCAATTTGTACGATGAAAAATAAAACTGATCTTTTCTATCTTATATCCAATCCAAAATAATGAATTCTCTTATATGGGTGTGAACTCGTTTCAAAGGATTAAATTATTTAAGGCCTGAGAAAGAGCGAAAGTTTTCAAACATCTTAATCATTTTTGTGAAAAGAAAAGATGAAGTATTTTGATTTTGTATATGACTTCTAGATTTTCACATTTTTCGAATTGATGGATGCGATCATATTTATGGAGAAAAATATCAAACATAAAATGTTCTTTCGAAAGAAGATCTTCATTAAAAACATTCTAATTTTTAATGTCTCTCTTTGAATCCATTTCACTTCTAAAAATTCAATCTCAACATAAACTGAAGAATTTTTTAGGACATATACTTTGATTTTATGCTTATAAATAAAATAAAGTACGTAATTAAATATTTAAAATAAAAAAAATATTTACTAAGTTAAAATATCTGGAAAATTTCAACTACAGATCATATCAAGTATTTTATAGTTAATTATGATTATAATTTTCATAGATTAGTAAAAATTATATTTATAAAAAATCGAATATTTTTAAAATTAAATTATATTAAATCGAATATTTCATAAGATGTTAATAACTCTTATAATAAAAATAGAATGAAGAACGTATTTTAAGTACATTATACGCACGCGCGATAGAGAGAGAAGGCTTGATGACGCAATAATTTAATTACAAAATATAAAAATAATGACGCGAATAAAACTATCATTTAAATTGTAATTCCACTTTTGTTGTTCTACAGTTAATTTTGAAATAGATCTATAATTTAAGGTGTTTCCAAACTATCCCAATCAATCACACCAGGGGAGCTTATTTCAAATTTTGTTAAATCATATACTAAAATAGCTGAAATGCTAGTTCAACTGCCACTTCTTCATTACTTTCTAAAGTATTATTTTCAACATAATATATTTTAATATTAACATTTTAATATTAAATATATTAATAAATACATTGCTCTCATAGTTTTGAAATCAGACACATATGACATAATACAAAAAACTTTGTTGTTTGTTTTTTTCTAATGACACTTGGCAATGCCCGTCCTCAAGACTAGGCGAAGGAAGTCAGAGAGCTTCTTCCGTGTTTTGAAAAGAGCACCCTCATACGAAGGTGGAAGTACGACTTTTGGCTCATAGATAGCAGCACAAGCTGAATCTTCCAATTTAGAGACTGAAACCAGAGAAGATCCATAGCTTGTCTCCAACCACCCCCAGATATATTAATTTGGAATGGGAATATGGAGGACATTGCGACCCGACATATTTTATGTCACCCAGTCGCCGAGTGAATACAACGGATCTTCGGCTAAGCCGGGATTTGAACTCACCATCTTTTGGTAACGAGAACGATGCCCTAACCAACCTGGCTACCACCCACGGCCCCATTTCATTTAGTTATCCATTTCAATAAAATCTTTTGCAGCTGAAACTTACATCCAGTTTCACAAAAAAAGACATCTTAATTTTTGGATATTAATATATATATTCTAAAGCACTGGTTTATGGATTGAAGATAATTATTTTTTTGTAAAAATTTCTCTATAAAACATTCAGTAATCATTAATTTTAAAGTTAATCATATATTCAATTTAATAATCAGTGTCCTAAGAATATTTTGCTAAAGTTTAGAAAATTTGTGAAACTGCCTAAAATAAGTGATTACAGATATTTAATAAAAAAAAATCCACTTCAATTTATTTATAGGAAATAACAGGCAATTATTTTTATCAGATATTTATTCTTTTAAAATTCACCATCTCCAAACATATAAAAATAATTTTTATCAGTTTCATCCTATTACAATTTATAGCCACCTTACCTTTCCTCAAAATGATTATCCAAAGAGCTTGTTCGAAAAAATGTCTTTTCTGAAAAATAAAAAATAAGAGACCTTTTATTCATTTATGTGATCCAGTTCTTACAAGTTAATTGATCATTAAATAATATACCCATGTATATTAAAAACATTTTAAAGGTAACTTTTGACAAGAACTCTCATTAAAAACATACAATTATTTGGTTTTAAAGAAACCAAGCTTTTATTTTCATTTCAAATGTTTCTATTTGAACTTCTATTTTTCCATGAAACATTCTTTGCTTAATGACTATGAATTGACTATGAATAATCATAATAGACTCATTTTAAAAGTGCAGAAAATTTTTAAATATTGAGGAGAATATATTGGATTGGTATAAACACTTCTTCATTTAATTGACAAATAAAAATAATTATTTCACCTTAAGGTGCTATTTTGTTAATGAATAATAATAATCTAATAATAATGTAGAAATTAACTAAACAAACATTTATCATAATTTTTTATGTTGAGTATAAATGTTTAATTATATAACATTATGTGCAATAATAATATTTTTAACAATGAAACGTTTTTAAACTGTATATAATGTCTATGTGCAATGCTGTCATAAAATGATAAATCTATAATAAGCAGAAGTTTGAGATATAATAACTGACAGTAGCTTAGCCTAGAATGGCTTAAGATCCTTCGAAATTGTAAATAATGATGATAATATTACATGCAATACGTTTGCTATCCAAAAGAACTGTTCGTTGGTCGAATTAGCTATTCCACTTGAAATTCATGTCAAGAATAAATGGTAAAAAATCCAAGAAGTAAAATCTGTTATAAATAAGAAGATTTAAGATAGATTAACAATATCATGAATCGCAAATGTTCGACTTATTCATTAAATTAACAAAATAAAAATAAGATGCATCTAAAAGCATGTTTATAAATAATAAATTCTACAAACAAAAGGAATAGACTCCCAGACATTAGGTTAAAATCCTGTAAAAGCAATTCCGGCACTAGAGATTGCTTGAAAGTGGTGGTATAAAACACATTTTACCACTAATGGATAGTTGTAACCCCTAATGGATTGCTGAAAGCGGTTTCTCTAATATTTCTACATATTTGTGCTTGCCTGCAAGTTTAAAATAATATCTCATCTACTTATCTTGCAGTTTATTGCATCAGCCAAAGTAGGATTTCATTCATTCTTCAATGAGAAATGAAGAGTTAACCTTAATTTTCTTTTAATCTTTATAAAGCTATATTTTTAGTGTTTTAAAACCAAGAACAAGATGACATTTTACTGTGATTCGATTTAAAAAAATGTTTGCTGTAATGGTTTTTTAAATTTTTTCCTAATATTTTCTTAAGTAATCTACTGTGAGATTATAGTTTTATCAAAATAATTTTTTATTAGCAAGTCAACATTTCTTAAATTCAACGTCTGCACTATAAGTAAATTTATGCAAATGATTTTAGATTTTGTAATTACTAAATACTATGAAAATAATATGTATATTTTATTACACGTATTCAAGGTAAAATACCATTTATCATGATGTTTATATTTTTGTATACTAAAATTCTAATATACATTGTCTCAAAGGCTGTTTCATATTGTTTCACACTTTTGAATGATAAAATAGTTTATATTTTCAACGTCCATGAGAAAGCTTGCAACTATATAATGTATAATGGGAATGTAACATGAAAATATTTTAATATATTTGTTTCCAAAACAAATGGATGAAATAAAATAAAAACTTGTTACAACGCTACAAATTACAAAAAATGCGAATTAGAATTACAAAAGAATATTAATTTAAAACGAAATTTAAAGATTGATAAAATACTTTTGTATATGTAAAAATTACAACTAAGAAAACATTTGCTCCGGTTCTTAAGTGGGAAGGTAAACAAAAATTCAAAAATATATATAGGAATTATTAAAAATAATTTTTATTCAGAATATCAAATATATTCTACTTATATTAAGAAATTCACAATTTCATGTAACTGCCTGTTATCTGTTCTTGTTATCTTGTTCTTGTTCATTATCTTGTTCTTAAAATTTCATGATTGGCCAGTAGTGATTAAATTTGCAATAAGATCTGGCATAAATGAAAGTATAATAAATTAACTGATATTTGGAAATATATGTGTCAGAAATGGCACTATATAAAAATAATATAAAGGAAATGATTCATAGTCTCAGTATCATAGTCCTTTTTTTTATTATTTCCTGATATATAGAATAATATTTTGTTTACCAATTGCTCCAGAATGGGAACACTTATCTTAGTATCATGATTAAATACCTAATTCTGCCAAATTTTTGTAATTTATCGTCCGAAATCATTTAATAATTAAAAGGGAAGAATAAGGTAAATTTACCTGTACTGCAATGTGCGTATTTATGTATATATTTTATTTTTTTCATACGTAATAATTATAGTTTCAATTATTATACACAAATTTCTTATATAAGAGTTTATATATATAAATTGAAATTTCTAAAACTTGTTGACTAAAATATTGGATAACACGCAATAATTGTTATTTTTGAAATATAAATCACTTATAATAATTAAATTTTCTACATAAGAAATAAAAATTTTTAAACTGTGAACAATTAACCAAACTAATAGAGGTTAATTAAGAATTGCAATTTTTAATATAAAAATCTAGTTTAAAATAATGGCAATTCCTAAAATATTTTAATTATTTAGAATAAATGCCTTGAAAAGTTCTAACAGTTTTACTTTTTAAAAAGCTATGTCATTTTTTTACTGTCTAAATTTCTTACAGCCTATTTGTAAGCAAAAAGATAAACTTTACCATAATAAAAAGGAACTTTAAATCATCCTAGCTAACTGAAATTTAAAATTATTTTCCTTTTCTGCTTTACATTCTATTGTAAACAAACGAATGGAATTGATGTAAAATGTCTTGTTAAACAATGGTTAATATATACACGAAATTGTTCATGTATTCCAGTAAAATGAGCTTCAACAAATTCAGGACTTCAAATCGAAAATACCGATGCTTTTAGGTGGTACCTGACGTGGAAATCGATGATTTTTAAGTGATTTATATCAATGAGCACGTGGATTGAATCAATTTTATATTGATTATGGAACCATTATTTTGGTGTTCATGGAAAAGTCATTGCTTTCAGAACTGAATAATCCTCAACAACTTTTGAATATCAATATCATGTTGATGTTACCTATTCACTACTTGAATGGATGTGATGCTTTCGAAAAGATTTGACCATGATTAAGCAGCTTGAGTCAACATGGGTAAGGCTTAAATCGATTCGAATTTAAATTGGGCATAGGAATCATGTTTATGGCAATCAAGTATCCATTTATGTTTATTATTAATATTCATGTGAACAATCTCACATCAAACGAGATGAATCTACTGGTTCATCACATAAATTGAGTAGTCTTTCTACAAAGTAAGTGGATCTGTATTTAAATGATTTGTCAATGTGTATGTTGTTTGAACCAAATTACACTGACTTATGGTATCCTCTTATGGACAAGTATTTCTGAATGAAATGAGTGAATTAAAAAATTTGTTATATAGTGATGAGCAGAATTAAGTTTGCAAAATTGGCAATGACAGTGTATATAATTTAATGGTTAATTTGTTATGTTTTAATAGAAACTTTTTAAACATTATTAAAGCAATTAATAAATTATAAATTCACAATCAATTAATGTTAAACACCAATTTTTTGGTTTTATAAATCGCATGCATATTTATTAAGAACTTTTTTGGCTTTCTATAAATATTCCCTACCATGATATCAATGGGCAATGTTTAAACAGCTTGTGTCAATCTACCAAGTAACCTAATCTACGATTGAATCAATCAAAAACAGAATAAAGATTTCAAAATATATTAAATGGTATCTGAAAGAAAAAACAGACTCTTTATAATTATTAATAAATGATTAAAAAAAATTTTATTGACAAAGATTTTCTAAATTTAGAATCATTGAATTTAATTTTAAAATCAGAACTAAACTTACATGGCAAGGTTTAGTTTAATTATTACATTTTTAAAAAATGTTCCGGTTTAAATAAACTTTTCAAATTATTGTAAAGATAAAATGTTTAGTTAATCTCTACTTTATTTATAAGAATAATATCTTATTTTATTACCATTCGAAGAAACAATATGCTGGTTTTTCCATTTATATTTGTGTATAAAAACGGCTACATAAAATAAATTCCTCAACATCACTTTAATACTGAATTATTTTTACACTCTGCAAACTAAAAACAAGGAGCAATAACCTCGTTAGTCACTTATGTCGTAGTTTAGCAAAAACTGCTTGCTTATGCAAATCCTTGGAAATTAAAAGACAACAACTACAAAAAAAATTCAAGTTTCAAAAATAAAATATTTTCTTGACAGCTTGATTTCCGTGATTTGTTGGTGTGTCACATAAAATGATGAAAAAATATTATTTAGTGTATAGAAATTTAAAAAAAAAAACGTTTTCTTGTATTTTACATTCTTTTTATTTCAAAACATTTTTAAAAAATTTATTCGAAACAAATTGCATAAAAAACATTTAAATAATTCACATTATTATTGAATTATAATGAAATATATAAATATGTATTTAGATATTATAAATTTATTTTGTTGAATAATGTATATTAAATTATAATGTATAACTTCTTAATTAATGCGCGCATAATACATATATTTATTAAATATTGAATGACTAGTAATGTATGAAATGTCCTTTTATACATATCTTAAATACTTAATTTGTAATTTTTATTTAATTTATTCAATTTTGCTCATCATTAAATAAAAAGTAAGACAATTTATTCTTAAATTAACAGTCTTTCAACATATTTAGAATTATTTACATCATCATTTTGATCATCATTAAATAAAAAGTAAGACAATTTATTCTTAAATTAACAGAGCCTTTCAACATATTTAGAATTATTTACATCATCATTTTGATCATCATTAAATAAAAAGTAAGACAATTTATTCTTAAATTAACAGTCTTTCAACATATTTAGAATTATCTACATCATCATTTTGATCATCATTAAATGAAAAGTAAGACAATTTATTCTTAAATTAACAAAGTTTTTCAACATATTTAGAATTATTTACAGTTGTTTGTTATTTTTACAATTGCTAATTTAAGATACAAATAATATAAGATACTTTTTAATTAATATCTATGAAATATTTAAGTAATCTTTTTATTAATATGTATCAGCAGATTCTTCTCATAAAAATGTCCCGTTTACACTTTGCTTTAATGGAGAAAAAATTCTAATTTTTGTAATTATCATTAAAAAAAACACGTTATTTTGATATGATATGGAATATACATTTTAGAGTAACGCAATTACCGCAAACAATGTAATAAAATTGTCCTACAAATTATAAAAAAATTATATTTTAAAACTTTTATTAATTTATGGTTCAATTTATTTGATAATATTTCACATTTCTGGCACGAAACTAGAAATAGATTAACATGACTCTCAGTTTAAATCACTTCCATGCTATCAAAAATCTCTCTTTGAGAAATTTTTCATTTCATGATCTGTAGAGGACCCAAAACTCAAATGTTTCTTTTCGAAAACTAAATTTAAGAGCACATCTCACTGCTAATAATAAAGAATTAAGAAATAAAGAAATATAAAAGTATGTATATACATATAAGTAATTAAGAACAATTATATATAATATATCTAACTATAAGCAATATTTATAAATTTCTCAAGTAATTTCCATTCTTTTTAAAGCTGAAATTTGTTTTTCAGGAAAAAGCGTAATTTTATTATTTTTTTCGAATTTTCTGTCGCCAAGAAACTACATGAAAATGTGAGAAGTCAAACACAATCTATTATGGCAGCCATTAAAGTATATTTGCAATGGTAAGGAAGGAAGAATACAGGAATTTTATCACGTGTTTCTGTCCCCAGCCCTAAAATAAGTACATATTAATTATTATTATTATTGCATGAAGTATTTATCATGATATTATTAAAGCATAATATTATTTAAGCAAAAACAAAACAAAAAAAGAAACGTGTAATTTCAATATGTTAAAATTATTTAATTAAGTGCAAAGGATCAACTTTGTAAACAACCATCATGTATAAAAGGCTGCAGAAACTATTCCCGAGAATATTTGCGTGGTTTACTCACAATTCATATTTTAATTTAATACTTAATTATTTTAATAAACTAATGAATACTTCATTAGTTTATTAGCATTAAAAGTAATATTTAATTGAAAATCTATTCTTTTCCATTTTCAAACTAATTACGATTCTATATTTAATCGCTTATTATATTCGAAGAAGTTGAATTGTTACAAATTTGAATTTTAATCATATTTAAAAATTCTATTTGGAGTTACTATTATTGCTTAGATTATTTACCTATGGTAAAATAAGTTTAAATTACAAATCACATGTTTACTTTCATAAATTTTTCAAGCTAATCTAAACTAATCTTAATTAACAACTTCACTCGTACAAAATGTATCATCTAACACTTCTATATGCACTTTTTCTTTGTTATGATCAATGTCAAGGTGTTTATTTACAAATCTCGTGCTTATTAATTCTGTTTTTTTCATAAAAATAAATTTATCATGCATCAATAATAAAATTCTTATTAATTTCTCAAAATATTTTATTTCTAGTAGATCTACAGACTTTTCTTTCATTTAAAATCATTTTTGCACGTGAATTTTTTTTGTTTATTTCTAAGCCAGATTACTTTTTTATAAAAATATCTTACACAAACTAATTGTCAGCTTCTGTTAATCAATTTCATAATTTTATACATTCATCAGAATTATGGTTTATTGTGTAAATAACAAGAAATATTTTTAGGTTTAATAAATTTGAAATCGTGATTCTCTTATATATTATCCTATCAACCTTTTAAGTAGGTTTAATATCAAGTAAACCTTTAAAGTACTTTGGCTTTGTCTAATAATATTTTCAAATCCAAAACTCTTCATTTCTAAGGTTGCATTAATTTTACAACACCCACAAAAATATCATGATACATTAATTCCCACTAAATCGATAATTTTCTACCTCAAAAATGTCAAAGGCTTGTAAAGATTTTTGGTACTTACGGGATATGACGACAAGGTATATCATCAAAACTGGTGACCGGAAAAAAATAAGACGACTCCCTAAAAAAAACCTAGGCTCTAATATGGGTTATAGAGGGCGCTAACATAAGGAGTATTATGTAAATATTATTCCAATCGTGTTAGTCTCACCAATGTGAAATTTTATCGCCAAAAATCGCCAAAGCAATCGTTGTAGTACGTAAATACTAGATTTTTATATTAAATGTTAATATACGAGTTCCTGTATAAACTTTCACGTGATCCATTATTATAGGATTATTAACGTTTAATCAGCTTATAAAAAAAGGAAGTTTATATTGCTTGACGGATTTGTCAACTTGAATTTGAAGAAAGTAGAATTCTGAAAAAGGCTTAATAGGCTAAGAAAAGAAAATAAGGTTAATCTTTTTAGACAAAATAAAAGTTAATAACTAAAAATAATAAAAGTTTTATTTTCATATACAAAAAAGGAACTTACTCTTTTCTTTTCCTGAATTTAATACAGAATTTTATATCACATGTTTGCGAACGTTGGTTTTATATAAGAATTCAAGAAGTTAATGCAGCAATTAAAATTGCTTTTGATTTTTAAATTTTTGTTTAAATGTGTAAATTTTTCATATATTCAAATCAATTATTGTTTTTAAGTAGCAATAAATAGTAAACAGAAATTTTATCTCAAATGGAACTAGAATTTGTTGATTTTTTATTTATCTTAATAAAAATTCCTAAGTGTAAAATATTTAAAAAGGATATAAAAAAAATTCTCATTTGCAAAATATAAACTTTAACAAGCTTCAATTCATGGATTTCAAGATATAATATTTTAGCAATTACTTGCGGTTAAAAATGTGTTATTATTAAAAAAAGAATAATTTTAATACTGTTAAATTCAAAAAGTTTATTCACTCAGGTAAATCCTTGTGTATTCAAATTACTAATAAAGTTGAGCAGGTAATTCTTCTAATAAAAATATCAATTTTAAAAATTTCTGCAAAAATGGTTTGGTTCAGATTTAAACTAATTTTAAAAAATCATTGTATATTAAGTTTAGTAAAATTATAATACTCATGCTACTATGCCAAACCCAAATAAATTTGAATTTCTGAATGCAAATTGAAATTGAAAAATCATTTTATGGTTAAATGCATTGTTGGTATAATTTGCTCTAACGTGCAATCAGATAAAAAGTTTTGAATGAAGTAATTTTGTTTTGAAGTTTCAAGATCTACATGAAAAATATTTAAGAATTTAAGTATTTCTCGCTAATTTTCAATTTTCATTTTTGTAATAACAATATTTTGAATCATATGTATATTTCATATTATATTACTATTTTATTTGACTAAAAAGATATTAAACCTGAAAATATTTTTAAACAAAGTAGTTTTGAAAATAAATAATGTATAGTAACAATATCTGATATAAACAATGTATTTCATTTAATATAAACTATCACAGTTCATTGTAAAAACTGCTTATCTGATCAAAATGAAAGTAATTTAATTTGATAAGCTTATCATTTTAAGAAAATTTTGTTCGATGATTAGAGAATATTTGTTTTGCGCTATCGTAAATTAAAGCAAAGCTTTGAAAAATCTACAAATCTAAGGCTTAATGTTATCTTTTTTTTTTTTTTTTTTTTTTTTTTTTTTTGATAAATAACATTCAGCGAAGAATTAACATACGTTTATAAAATACAACGTATTATATTTAATTTCATTATATGAATTTTATTAATCGAAAATTATTTTAGCCACGAAAATTAAAATTCAATTCATATAAAATAATAAATAAATTACATTTTTAAACATTTTATTTATTAAAATAGATATTGAGAGCTACTGTATAAAATGATAATTTATATAATGCGATCAAAACAAAAATCCCCCTTCATATGAAAACTTATTGGACAGTAGACTTAACCAACCGAAAAAATGTTCGAAGTGCAACACTGCATTTTTTTTCGCAAATTAACCAGTATATTTAAAAATTACTACTGGTTCTAAACTGGTTAGCGCATGTTGTAAATAGCTATCTTGAAGCATTTGCAAAGAACATTATAAACGACTAAAAAGCAACAAAAAAATATTTTATTGGATTCACAAGTGTTCAACTTTCACATTCGCCGGTGACAACGTATTGTTCATAGGCCGGGATGGAATGGTTTATAGGTGCATCGTATTTATTACCGGTTGGTAGTGAGTTCGAATCCAAGCTTAACAGTAGATCAGTTGTGCTCACTAAAAGAGGCTGAGGCTTGTTATATATGTCATGGTCGCAATGTCTTCCAAATGAAATGATTTACCTGAGGTGGCAGATCAATTATTTGGAAGTCTTCTTTTAAATTACGAAACCTCACACAAAACTGCTCCCACTTAAAAATATTTAAAACTACATTATTTTTGTACATATTGTTATTATTAATTTATTATTCATTATAATATATAATATTGTTATACATATAATATATATAAATTACACAAAATAAAAATATTAATTACTAATGTTTAATGACATCTTAAGGCAGGAATAGAAGTTCGAAGATGTATCATGACAACAAGTCTATCCAACTTAACATTTCTTTGAGGAATAATTGTAAGTATTACAAGTATATGAGGTCTAATATCACACCACTAAAGTGTTATGAAGTTTCGAGAAACAAATAGAACTTTAAAAGTGCCGACTTCATTACCTTACATTTTTTAACATTAAGGAAACTATTTCCATATTACATCTTTTGATGTATTGCAGTTTATCATAAATAATAAATAACAGTTAATAAACCAACAGTTAATTTTAATTTGGTGTATAACACAAAATTCTTCTTTTTTGTTGCAATATATTTTTATTTCCTATTAGGAAAAACAGTTTTTTTTAGCATTTTAAATACTGAGAAACTTTATTGATTAACAAATTTAATATTTAAATTAAATTTTAAATTTACTGGTTTGTTGTAGTTGTTTTCGTGTGCCAGCTAGGCTAGCAATATGGAGTGCACTGTTCCACTTTGTAACCGTTATTTTGTGTATTAACCATATTTGGTAACCGTAATTTGGTATGGAGTCCGACTTCCTCAGTACACATATGCCATAGGTACCTGTTTATAGGGTAGATAACCATTCGCCCAAGGAAAGAACAAAGACAAGAAAGAGAGAGAAAGTACATTCATGCCCGACCGAGATTCGAATCCAGATCCTATTTATCCATAGTCGGCTATGCTGGACACTGAACAGGGTACGGGGCTTATTTTCAAATACGTTCATTGAATACATATACTTATATCATCGGTGACTATTTCTTTCCATAAAAATTTGCTTTCGAACATTTTTTTTCTGAAAACATAGTTAAAGCTTTCTGAAGAAATTCTTAGAAATAACATCTGAGGAAGAGGTTTCTAGTAAATATATTCACACAGGTAAAAACATTTTAGGATTGTAAAGCATCGATCAAGTATTTCCCATTGTAATGCTACATATTATCATTATATTGTAATGTTACATTTATCTCTTTATAGTGTATTTATTTATCATAAGTGTCTTATAAATTAAAAATAAATTCCTTTGCATTGGAAGAAAATGCATGTTCACCAAATATGTTAAATTTATATTTTTGATAATAATGTACATAGGATTTTAGTAAATATATTTACAAAGGTAGAAACATTTTACGATTGTAAGACATCAAGCAAGTATTTCCCTTGTAATGTTACATATTATCAATATCTCTTTACAGTGTATTTATTTACCATAAGTTTCTTATAAATTAAGAATGAATTCCTTTGCATTAGAAGGAAATGCTTGTTCACCAAATATGTTTAATTTATATTTTTACCGATATAGGTATAAAATATTTTTCGAAATTAAATCGCAATCTCTTTTTTAAAAAAAAATATATAAAAAGAAGTAAAAAGAAGTATAACTTTTAAGAAATACATTTGAACTCAAACGAGAAGGAATTCTTCTAAATAAGAAAGATAAATGTTTAAGGTAACAAAATTCAAAGAAATACTTTCAAGAAATTTGATTTTCTAAGAAACATTTCAGATTCAGTAAAGAATGTTTTTTTTTTAAAAAAAAATAAATATACCAAAATAGTTTGTTAAAAATAAAAACTAACATATATATGTGAAAATTTCATTCTTTTTGTTAATATATTATATTAAATATTGCTTTATAGAATATTTCATTTGCAAAAGTAAAAATGTTAAATTTTTAAAAATATAGAATATTTTATATTTTTTTATCTCATGGAGCTACATTAAATTCTAAAGTAAGACCAAGTTGCTTTATTTCTGTGTTTTCATGAACAGATTATTTAAATATAACATCCTAGCTGTGTGTATTTATATTCATATGCACATTCTAATATTTGCGAGTCATAAAAAATATTATAATATTATAAACTATAAACATACAGTTTAATGTCTACAATGTACTAATAAAATTGCTATTGTAGTTTAATTTTTAACAACGTCAGAATATCTTTAGACAATGAGTTATCGACTTCCTTCTTAAATCAAATACCATATAAATCATTAAATCGCTATTGCATGGTTTCGATTGTGACTAATAAACCCCCGGCCTTTGTGTCGTGAATCCATTTCAATGTATACATTATTCCATATCAAGCACAACTCGTCCGTCATATATTTTATTATATGTCTATTTTTTAAGTACTTTAATAGTATTGATTCATCAAAAATTGATTTTTTTTGTACACTTCATAGATTTAGTGCTAGCCGTATATAAAATTACCATTATCAAACATAATTCTGTCTACATTGAAAATCAATTTGATTATAAACTAAAGTGTCTGATAAGCAGAATGGTATCTATGTCAGAAATCGAAGTAATTACTCAGCTGCCACACAAAATTCAATATACAGAATGAAGTTTAAAGATCATACGAAATTTAAATCATGCATTTGTGGTGATTAAATATATACAACATTAGCATTTCCATCCATGTATACATTACAGGCAAATGTAATGCCACCTGCAAGCTCTATACAGCAGGGAAAGTGATTCCTAATTTGAAATATGATATCTGTTGTTTCGTGTATTTTTCCAGCTGTTTAATTACACTTCGTCACAGGCAATTTTATGTAAGTTTCCGAATTCATTTGGAAAAGAATGGTAGCCTGTAGAGATTGTTGACTGTACTTCAAAGAGATCGTAGCGAACCAAATCAAGCAATTATTATACTGAACTGTAAGCGCTGGATACAACAGGTGGGTAAACAGACAAGAATAATTAAACTCCTCTCTTCGACGTTTGCATGTGATGACAGTCATACTGAGAGTATGGCAGTGGTGGAACTTTCAACCATGTCACGAACCATACCAAAAATTTCGGTTACGACTCCTTTGACGTTTCTAGTATTATTCTCAGTCATCTGCAACATAGTGAATAAGTTTCAAGATTCTTCGCCTACCCTTAACTCATTCATTTGCATAGTCAATGGAATGGTGAACGAAGGGCATGGACAATGGAATCGAAAAACGTTATCTTTATTGACAAATCCCACTTCTGCCTGCAACACTACGATTTATGGATTTAATTGAGATATCATGATGATAGACTGCTGAACTTTTGCTCTGTGCATCACCACACTTGTCTTGCTCCCCATATCATGGCTTAGAGTGATATTGAATTTCATTCATTTATAAATTTCGTTATTTCGATGAATCATAAGAAATCAATGACTAATTTCCTTGGCAACAATACAATCACTTGTAACTCTAGTTCTTTATTAAAACAGGGATTAAGTATTATGTTCGAGAACACAGCAATTTCTTACAATGTAGTTTATACATCATGCCATAGTTTATCATATTATTTCATGTCATAGTCATAATCAAGCATATTGGTTCGTGATCAGGTTGAGGCAATCATTCGACAGCCATCGAGAAAATGTTTTAGAAGGAGATAAACCAAACATTTTGGCCAAAGCAACAGTAGGACATTTTTCAATCACCGAGGATTCTACATTATCCTACTACAACATGGTATAATAGAATCTTCAGAAATGAAAAGAAACAAGTTTCTTAATTCATTATAATTTAATTAGATACCCTCACAAAATGTAAATGTAAGACATTCAGCATTCACTGCTATTATTCTAGATGATTTTTCAATGAGTAAATAACAAATTTAAGCTGGAAATGTATCTTTTCTTTCATGCCACAAAATAGCAAATGGTCATCATGATATTATATTCAAAATAAACATTAGTTTAAAAAGATAATGAAACAAAATTCCTACCACCATTCTCCTCATTAATTAATAATTGGAAATGGTTATGCTGTAACATCAAATGTAGTCTAAGCTCTAGATGCTAAGTTGACCATTGATACAACTGCAACCGTTGTCGAACTATTCTTGCCAACATTTGCATCTCAAAGGTTTTTACTCTTACTCAATATCATTTAATTGTAAAACCTTTTAAGGCCGTATGCATATGATTTTAAGTTGATAGTTATAAAATTATGAAGATCCTGTTTGGTTTCACTAGATTCAAAATGTTGCAACTCATTTCTGAAATAATTAACTATTCACATTTCACAGTTATAGTTTGTAAATAACTATAATGGAGCAAAATAACTTTAGTAAAATTTTTAGGTACAGATTTTCTCTTCAGTTTTTGTCACTTTTCTAAGAATGTTCTAATACATTATTTTGAAATTTTATATTGAAAAAAATATATAATTCTATTTTAATTTTCCTATTTATATAAATAATAGTATTTTCCTATAGAAAATTTAAAAAACTAATTAGAAAATTTTTCTTAATACCAAAATGTAATACTCTTTTTTTCTAATAATACAAACATGATGCAGTTGAATGACCCCCAGTGTTGCCATTTAATAAAATGTTTATTGAAATTTCTTGATGCTTAATTATTGATATGATATATAGTTATTGATATGATACATATAATTATAGATAGACATTATATGATATGATATACAGTCCGCGTAATATGTATTTTTAAGCTTTGTAAAATATTACCGGGATATTAAAATATAATATACATTCAGCAGCATATCATTCCTGATGAGTGATATACAAAAAATGTTTAGCAACATATTGTTCAGCTATATAACTCTGGAAAATGACAGGTTTTATAGAAAATTTATTATTTTTATTCTTTTTTTTAAAGATGAAAAATAATGCAAATTGCTGCTCCCTTGCAAAATCAGTCCAAGAAAACACGTTGACGTAAATTGATGATATAAACATTAAAGCCTTATAGTTTAATTTTTATGTTTTAACCTGTCAAAATTTTATTTACCAAAATATTTTTTTACAGATTAAGGTATTGATTGCAGGTATTATAAGTGAAAGAAATAAAAAGATATTTAATTTTATTTAACCAAAATTATACCTTGATGATCATCACATAAAAATTAAAACGTAACATTTGTTCAACAAAACCTAAATTTTCACAAAATATGTTTTCATAAATTTTTATAGCTAATAATTTAATTGCCTTGATCCTTCATTGCTTTTCTAAAATGTAAATAATATTATATTTTTGTAGTTTTTAAATTAACTCAGTATATCTTGATTTAATTGCATCCAGAATTAACTTGCACCTGTTCCCTCTGGTAATTAAAATTCAGTATATTTTCTAAATATATATTTTTTTAAATGCGGTATGAGTTAAAACCTGCATTTTTTTATTAAAAAAAATCATAAATGTATTTTGTACTCCAACAAAAACATTCATTATAAGTATACATCGTTTTATCAAAGAAAAAATATATACCCCATGATTAACTGCAAAGGTTGGGCAACGAAAAACGATAGTAAACCTTTATTTTTGTAATAAAATTTTTTAATCAGAGTGATTTATGTGCTAATGGAGAAAACTATGTGTATGTGTGAAAGAGAGAGAGAGTGTGTGTGTTAAGCACTCATAGAAAACTTTATCTGAATAAAATAAAAATTCACAACATCGAAAGTAAGAAATAGAATAATTTTTATAAATATTCAATGAATATGAAATATATAGTCATTTTAAAAGATTCAAATCTAAAATTTACTCCAATAAACAAAATTATAAGCTTTCTTATTTAATAAAATATTCAATCATTTCCCAGCACATTGAAGCACATATTTAGCTTTAATAAAATTAACTAGTCAAAATTATGCCAAATAAACTTCATGATTTTTTTTAAAATGTCATTTTTGTGATAGCTCCTCACATTAATTAATCAATATTTTTCGAAGATTATCACACTATATAAGTAAGGTTAGTGAATAATAGTATATTTCATCGCTTTAGGTAACATTTTGCTTTAAATTCAAGATAACAAATAATATGAATAATCTTTATTTCAATAGTAACATTTTTGAAAGAATCAGCAATCAATAAATTTACCATTTGCACCAAAATATAATCATACAGAGAACGGTTTTTACTTTAAAAATTAAATTTTAACTTATTTGAAAGCGAACTTATTTGAAAATATAAAAAATTAGCCTATGCAGCAAATTAAAAATATTATGATGTAATTTATATATTGATATGATAAAAATTCTCAAGCAATGAATAAAAATCTATTCTTACGATAAGAAGGAAAAAGAATTAATAAAATTTGTGGCTTAACTAGTATGTTGACGTAACTAGGTACAAATAGTGACGTAACTAGTATGGTGATATATTTATTTAGTTGCTTAATAAAAATAGTGATTTTCTTTTCACAATGATTTTTATCACGTTTTTGATTAAATAAAATAAAATAAAAATTGTGATTTAATCTGTATTAATTAGTATACAAATTGGTTAAATTATTAAAACAGAATGAGCTTCCGAATTTTCTCTATAAAATAAAACCAACAATAAAATAACATCTACTAAAAACATCTACTCCACTTAAAGCAATCATGGCAAACGAGTCACATGTGAAAACATTTCTCAAATTAAATGTTACTTATTTATAATATGTCAAATGTGCATTATAGCTTGATTTTATAAAATTTTGTTCCAAATAACTTAATAAATTGAAATACATAATTTCATTTAAATGATACATGTCTGAGTAAGGAAATCACTTGATAAAACGTTTTTCTCACGCATATACTATAAATCACATTTGCAGCATCCCTCTACTAACATCCAATGAGTGCCCTCTATTGATCTGAAGTAGAACTCTTCATTGAGGGCCAAGACTTAATAAACTAAGGCAACAAATGCCCCCCCCTACTCTCCATATGTAACTGTAGTGTTTATTTTTAATGCTAATATATATTGTGGGTAGTTTAAAAATAAAAATATTTCTCCAAAAACTTTTGACCCTTTATTTCTGAAATATCCATTTATCCCCTTATACATTATATTAAATCCTTGTTTCACATTCACAAAGAAATTAATTTAAAAAATGTCAGTTTTAACGTACCTTTAAATACTAATGAAATTTTTATGAGCAAACATATGTCATCGAAATCAAAACTCAAAAACAAATTATTTGAAGATATTTTTCTGAAATTATTATTGATTTGGAATGCTAATTTAAGAAGCGTTAAATGATATACTCAAATTGCAATTTTCGAATAGTTTAATATTTGAACTTAAGCTAAAATATAATATTTTGTTCATAATTCCCATTATCACGAGAGCATATAATGCTCATGAAAAACGAAGTAGAATTCTTCCCTATTTTTATATTCCTTTAGAGACCATTAGAATTTTATTACCATCATTATATTGAGCAGTTAGTTCGTAAAGAATACAAGGCATGTGCCATCAACTGATTTCTTTATTTTTGCAACTGTGCAAGCACATGATAACTTCATCATCAAAAAAAATATGCTTATAAAATTTTATCGTACATAGGCATATATTTTTCATGTGTTACTTAAACTTCCATAACCGGTTATAGTTTTATAAGTTATGATTGAGAAAATTAAAGATTTAATCAATCAGATTTATGTTTTTCTCGATAAATGGCTTACGTGAACGCAGTCGCAGTCAATTATTACTTGCTGATTTTTTTTTCGATTTAGCCAAATATTATTTTACTATGCATGCAACTATGAAAAATGTTTATTATTTTCATTTTGTAAGTTGTTATCCGATAACGCTCTTGAAATAAATTTTGTTTTTACCATTCAAATTATCTCTAATAATGTATCAAAAAGTTGCATCAAAAACAAAATACCATAACAGTTTCCTGTTATAAATGCCAAATGTTTTAATTTATAATTTTCATAATTTTTAAGTCTCAAAATTTGTATAACACCGGAATTTTAATTTATCTCATCAAAATAGCAATTACTTATCTTTCATAAAAATGTAATATATATATATATATATATATATATATATATATATATATATATATATATATATATATATATATAATGCCATAATGATAAAGATATATATACTGCATAAATGATACTGAGTTTTAATCTATGTTGTGATAAGAAAATTTTAGAAATAACACACAATATTAATATGATTTTGTTAAAATATACATGCAATTTCAACACTGTCTTCTTTTTAAAATAGATTCCTCATCTTTCTGTACAAAATGAACACTTAACAAATGTAAGAAAAATAATCAAAAAATTCAAATACATTTTGACTATTCCTAAGATAACAAATGACAGAATTATTTTTAATCCAAGGAAATATTTTTGTACAAAACTTTAAAAAATAATTATAGTTTAACTAATTAAAAATAAAGAATATTTATCACAGAGTTAGAGACAATTTTAATTAATTTATCATTACCATTAATTTAAATTTCATTTTCCGTCATATTAGGAATTATTTCTTCTAGATACTTTAAATACAAATTTAAAATAAATATTAAGTCAAATTTATTTGATTAATTCACATTTATTTATAGAAACAAAATAATATTCATGACTATCAGAAAAAGAATAAATTTTCCTTTTTACTGAGACTGTAACTGAGACATTCAATCTAACTACTGATTTAAATTTTAAATTCATTTTCATTTCATGTATTGAAGCACATATAACTAATAAAATGCTTTAATTTGCTTTTTGAAAGTGAAGCTCACATTATGGCAAATGATAAATTACAATCTATGTTATTTTTATACGTGCATGATTGATTGAATTTGTGAGTCCAAAATTAGCAGATTTTGTTGCTTGCGTTGAGTATTTATACTTCTTTAAGTATGTTTTCCTTACAGATAAAATAATCATCTTATATTTCTATTTCATTAATCTTTTTCATTTAATAGAAATAATATGAAACTTTAGTATTCTATTAAGTTCTTGTTATTTTAATACTGCATCAAATTTTTACGTTATATTTATCTTTTTTTAAGACTTTTTTGTAAATTTTTCATTTAAATTGTTTCACTTAATTTCAGTAAAACCTTCAGATAATGTTTATAGTATATACTATTTTTTGGAACAACTGATTTAAGTTTGAATTTCAGTGCAAAAATATTTGGGGTTTTTTGTGTAAATTTAACGTATAAAATAACATTTTAAAAGCATTTCATTCTCGCTTCAAATTTGGAATGTATGTAATTAAACGTAAAAAATACATAATTTAACAAATATTACTAATAATCCATATTATTTCAAAGTCTTAATTCTCGATTTTTATAATATTATATTATATTATTTGGCAACCTAGAAAATTGATTTTCCTATGCCGTTACTTTGTTACAAAAAATATTTTTATTTTTTATTTTAGATAAGGAAGGTAGGAAAATATATTAAATAGCTTCTAAATGAAAATGACGTGATTAAGAACTTTTTCTCATTGTAATACAAAATCAAATCAACATGAAAATTGAAAACAAACATCTGTATTGATGTTTGATTTCAAGTACGTTCCATATGTTCATCGTGTCATATAATAAGTAATAAGGATTGATAAGTAACAAACTTAGAATTTTATCTGGGTACAAATGTTTGAGATTAAAATGTTCTGTTATGTTATCTTTATCGTAGTTCAAATACAGATTATTTTGGGAAAGATTTTTAAACACCTCTCATTTGATAATGCCGATGACTTTCATTTCTATTAAAAAAGTAACAGCTTTGAAATAATTGCACGAGCAAATAGACATAAAAGGGAATATTTTTAAAATGCAAATAAGACGTATTAAAAAATTTATCTCAAATAAATGTATTTAAAATTCAAGAGCATTATAAGCAAATTTTCCTTTTTTATGCAGGTGAACATTTCCATATGCAATGTTAATTACAATATTTTAAATACAATATATAAATAAGCAGCATTATTGTTCAAAGACGTCGGAAAATATTTATGATATTTTGAGACGAACTACTTATCAAATAATGTAATCTGTGTTGTTAGAGATATGTCTCATAAATAAGTCCAAAAATTAGCACTAAATAATATCAAACCTGAGTTCTATTAATCTAGTGATACGCTTTTAACACTAAATAATAATGAGGCATATTACTTATATTTTTTTAGTATTTTTTTATTCAAATACTATTTTTAATGACTATTTATCATTATTTTCCATTCAATCATTTCATGTAATTATGTTAAACGGCAAATATATCATGTTTAGAATAATCATAATAATGAACTAGTTCTTCTAAGTATTTTTTATCCATTTGTTATAATTTCAAGATTAATTGTAATGAAAGAGCTGTGATATAATCAAAGAATAACTATAAGAATTTGTTACACCGTGAGAAAAAGTGATACTTTTAACAATTAACTGCTGAAGGTCAAAATTCACCAAATGTAAAATATTATACATTATGACAAATCTAAGCTTCATATCATTTTGCTCTAAGCTAATGCATAATAGATAGTCTGTTAGCTATTTGTTGGATTGTTCAGGTAAATAATTCCCACTTTGTGTGAATTTGGATTTCTGTAGCGATTTTTAATCCATCTTAAACCTTTACGAGAACTGATCGGAATTTGTCTTGCTTGCTAATTTATTCGATGTCTTTTTTTTTAAATATATTTCGAACTAACAGCCAGTATACATTTGTGAAAATATAGTACTATATAAATAAAAATTTATTTCATTAAAGTTAGGATTATAAATGACAATATTTTGTTTTTTATATGATTGAAAACAAAACTTTATTCTGCTGAATATGTCATCCAAAGTTAGATTTTATCCACTAGCAGACTTCGAGAGATCTATAATAAATTTTTGTTTCTTCTATGAACATCTCTTATAGAAAAATTGTTCTGTTTTTTTTTTTTTTTTTTTTTCCTCTCTAAGTTTCCTATTTTGTAAAGAGAAAAAACGAGATATAATTTCCATATAAAAAACCGTTTCAATGTGTCCGAAGAGAATACAGTGTAAGAACTATGCAGGTGAGCTATTCGAATATCTAATGACAGTAAAAATATCTCTAACATCAAAGTAAAGTCAGTACTATGTGTTATAATTCGATATTGAAAACAATTTAAAACTTATTTTTATTGGAAGAACAGGAATTCTTGTATTCTTAAAGGTAATTATAACATTATATTTAATTATGATTAAGAAATACTAAAATCAATCATTATACTGTCTTTCTTTCAGTAGTTCGAAGGTTAATCACAAATCAATTAAATACTAAAGGTTTTATAATAAGAAAATCTAAATACAAGAAAAATTTATCAAATTCAGAAAAAGTAATATGGATGTGACAATATAAACGTAATAGCAAAGCTTTTGGATCAACTAAATAATATTTTGATTTTTGTGTCTCTACTAAGGAAGCGAGACTAAAAATATATTGGTTCATCTCTATAATCGATGAAAGATTACAATCAGCTAATTATAGACTGATAAAATGCTTGCATATTATCTTGAGAATTTCTGCCCAAATTGTATTTACTTCTCGGAAAATATCATTAAAAGTTCGAGATGAAAGCGCTATCCTATTTTCAGAAAAGTCTCAATATATTCTTTGTTTGAGAGATTAAAAGACTTAATTTGTGAAGAAAGGGATGAGCAAAAGATGTAATTGATTCAACTTTTGCGCTGTGTGTGTAAAGGGTAGTGCTAGTTTAGTTATTGTAATTAGGGCTCAAAATATCTAGGCACTTGATGGTGCGTGAGTATTTTGAATCCGTTAACATTAGGTACAGTTTGAAGTTTGCCTGCACCACTATGTACATTTGTTATGCAAGAATGAATAAACAAATGTAATCATATAGGAAACAGGCAATCATTCAATATATTGATGATAAAACTAACATCCAATATTTGGCTTTACCCAATCCATATGTTGAATGATTACCTGATGGACAATCATTCAACATATGATTCTCATTTGACCATTTGAAATTTTTAGGGCCGAAAAAAACCCTCTTTTATATTTCATTGCATGTTTTTGTATGTTATATATTTTGTTTTGAGAAACAATTACAATCACATAAACGTTTTTGAAATGGAAAAAATTTCCGAAAATAAAAGAAAAGAGATACGGAAAAGGAAAAAAAACTATGTATCTTTACTGGGAATTTTTTACCTTGATTAAAAATATAGATAAGTATAACTAACTTTTGATAAGTAATTTCAGATATTTTAAAATCCTTGTTTTATTTTATTCAATAATATATTCTTATGCAAGCTTTATTCTTAGAATTGTTGAATATTTATTAGAATCTCTCAAAAATAATACGATGTTACGTTAAACTTCTTTTGAAAATTATTTTTTACGGTTCGGCAAGTCATTTCGTGTTTTTCGCCTGAATCAATTTTTCGCTAGTGAAAACCAACCATTTTATGAGAATAAAATCATGCTACAACCAGAAAAATGATAAAAGGTATTGGACTAGAATTGACAATCTACAATTCAATAAAATTTCGCTGTTTTTCATTTTTATATAAAACGAAATAACTGTCAAACAACCCAGTAATATATTTATAACTTTATGTGGTCATTTTTACTACACAAACTCTTTAAACATTTAACTTAAACATTTCAATGATTGCTGAATCATCTTTTCAGCACTCGAAAAAGTATGATTTGTGGGAATAAGCATATACATTATATTTTGCTCTTGCAATTGAATTTAATTTTTAAATTGAGCTATTATCAGCTTAAACTAAGAAGAAGTAATGTAGTTTATTGGGCATAATTCCATTTGACTTGACAGGAAACACACTGGACCCAAATTTGAAATTTAGTGTTCAATTCAAATTCATGTGAACTAGCAAAGAGTTGAACAGAAGATTAGGAAATGATCATTTAAATATTAGATAAAATTTGGAAAAAAGTTCATTAATTTTTGAATGTACAAACTAATTTACTTTAGTAACTCAAATTGGCCGAGTTTATTATTATTTTTATCATGCAAAATTAAAGATATTTTCTGGAACAGATCACGTTACTTTGTAAAATTAATGCAAGAGTACAGTTTGTGGAGAGTGTGTCATCATTCAATGTGCATTCATTATAGTTTATCAAAAACATAAGTCTCATTGAAAATGATGAATGAATTTAAATAAATACAAAATGATAAGTATATGTTTCCATATAAGTTATAAATTATGTGGTATTGCTGATTTTAGTTAATACGTCTTAGTTATAAATAAACGCAAGGTTTTTATCTGATTTTAAAAATCATCAAGATAAAAATCCTGAATTGAGAACAAATCTCAAATTTTATACTTTATCATTTACGTGTGTAATGATTTCTATATGAAATTTTAAATCAAATGTAATAGCACAAAAGTAACTTAAATCGCTAAAGAAGCTCATAGCACAACTATTACTTATAACATGAATTTCATCTCAAATAAAACTCATGATAAGTTAAAAATACCTGCATTATTTCTTTCCTTTCCATATTATTTTTCATTTGTTCATTTTTGTTTAACAAAATATCTTAATTACATAGCTATAAACAATTGAACTATCGTTATCGCTTAATATTACAAAGTATTATATTGCAAACAAAAAGTTAAAAAAATTTTATGTGTTATTTCAACTGATAACAAGAGCAGTAAAAATCAGTTCAATGTTTTCCTTGGTATGAGATAACGGTCAACAATACTTTTCTGTTAAAAAATAAAAATTCCATTGAATTTTTTACTGATTCATAACTGTTCAGATGAGAATAAATAGTAAAAATGTTGCGAACAATTTTGTTTAACAATTTCTGGCCAAATTCATATGCTATTCAATTGGGCAATCTCATATGCTATTTAATTCTAAGGAATAAATTATTTAATTAAACTTAAAAAAGATAACTGTTGATAAGAAAATTCTAAAACTGTGTAAATAGGATATATTATTGCATTATTAAGACATGATCAGTACATAATTTCCTTTATATATAGAGGGAAAAAAAATAACTAAATCATCTAATTTTCAAATAAACAAATAAATCATTAAAGATATATATATATAGTTTTAATTTTTATCAACAGAGGGCTCTTTATACATTGAAATTATTGAATTTTAGAGCTGTCATATTTACGTTGATGATAGATTAAACACTGAGAAGATATTTTATTACCTAAGTCACGAATCGCCAGGTGAACTTGCACAGAGATTCCGTTCTCTTAAAAGAATGAAGAAAGGTAAAGCTCTAATAATTCCTTCTTCTTCAAAGCGTCATACTAGATGGGCTGCTCCATCTAGTATGCCGCTTTGAAGAACTGGGTTGATTGTATGATCACACTAGCAGAGGTGCAGCAAGTTTATTTCAGCATCGGTTTTCCGCATGGATACTCTAAGGCAGGGATCTCAAAACTTTCTAGCCTATGGGCAATACTGTTTACTCCAAGAAGCTCTTCGGGTCAAAACCATTTTAATTTTTTCTTTTTGTTATTATCTATAATTTTTAGACCAGTCACTAAGTAAGCATTCTGAGTGAGTATTCATTTACTCAACTCACTGTTCAATTACTGCAATTACTATTGAGAGTGTTGATACAACCGTGGCACTTGAAGATTTTTAGTAGGCAAAAGTGGAAAAGTGGACATGTAGTATTCTTTATCACTAACAGATGGTGCTAATAGTAGTTACTAAAACGCAGCAACAACTAAACATTCGTGAATAACTTCGTTGGTACGAGATGGTGTTCAGGTGTATTCCCCTTATACTTGAAGATACCAGTAATTGGAGTATAAAAAGATTGAGGTGCTCCCACAACGCAATCTACGTAGGGAAAGCGAGATTGAGTTGTGGAAGCGAAGGAAGCAAAATTGTATCTGTTGTAAAATAAAGTAGTGCGTAACCCCATTTAAAAGACCGATTCAACCATTCCCTATGCGTTTTTTTATTTAACTTGTAATTTTTTATTTCATTTACTAGTAATAGAAAAAAGCAAAATACACTACTGGTCATTAAAATTGCTACACCAGGAAGAAATGCAGATAACAAAATGATATTTATTAGACAAATATATTATACTAGAAATAACAAGTGATTAAATTTTCAAAAAATTTGGCTGGATAGATCCTGAGAAATCAGTACCCAGAACAACCACCTTTGGCAGAAATAACAGCAGTTATACTCCTGGGCATTGAATCCAACAGAGATTGGATTGCATGTACAGGTACAGATGCCCATGCAGCTTCAACAAGGTGCCACAGTTCATCAACCGTAGTGATTGGCGTTTGGTGACGAGCCAGTCGCTCGGCAACCATTGACCAGGCATTTTCTATTGATGAAAGATCTGGAGAACGTGCTGGCCAGGGAAACAGCCGAACATATTCCATATCAAGGAAGGTCCATACAATACCGGCAGCATGAGGTCGGGCATTATCCTGCTGAAACGTAGGGTTTCACAGGGCTCGAATAAAGGGTAGAGCCACGGGTCGTAACACATCAGAAATGTAACGTGCACTGTTCAAAGCACCATCAATGTGAACAAGAGGTGACCGAGATGTGTATCCAATCGCAACCCATACCATCACGCCCCATACCATCAAAATCAGAAACGTGCTGGTACGCATTTCTCCTTCTTACACGAGGCATCACAACAGCTTTTCACCAGGTAACAACGTTAAAATACAATTTGTATATGAGGAACCGGCTGAACAATTTCCTCATTTAAACACAATGTAGGTGTCGCTACAGGCGCCTGCTTTGTCTGAATGCACTGAAAAGCTTATCATTTGTATATCACACCACCTTCTTCCTTTCGTATATATTTCACGTCTGTAGCATGTCGCCTTCTTGGTGTAGCAATTTTCATGCCCAGTATTGTACATATAGTCAAGGCAGAACATTCAAAGATCAATAGAATTTTCAATATTTCATAGTTGAATACTGTAATAAAGAGCTATGTTTGATTTGCAATGAAACCATATCCATTATCAGACACTATAACATTAAACGTCATTATGAAATTAACAACATTTTTAAAAGTACTCAAAATATACAAGTAGTTTGCGGATAGAAAACCTTGAAGCTATGAAACGTGGATTGAATTTGCAGCAATCTGTGTTTACGAAAGTCAATACTGAACTAGAGCTTGCAACTCGAGAAAACTTTCAAGGGATTCTTGAAATCACAAAACATGAAAACCATTCACTGATGGAGAAATGACCACTAAAATATCTTTTGCATCACTCATCGTATGGATTCAAATTTGAAACACCATTTTAATGAATCAATAAACTGCATTTTTGGGTAGTAATTTTTCATTGTAGGATCACAATGATTTGATTCGATAATTATTTTACCTTACATTGTATCTATTAATCACAGCAACTGTAATTTGAATTTTATTTTTAAAATTAGCAAATCATTACTAAATGAAAATTGCTGAATGTGTGTGTTTAGATAATAATTAATTACCTTTGCTATCATCATCAACTTTTCAAAAAGAATAATTAGATTTTATAACAAAACGTTCTTTGCATAATTAAGGATAATAAATAAATTTAAGCAGGTTTTTTTTCTCACTCTTGTTCAAACAAGCTCAAACAGACCCATATCTGCGTGTATCGAAAAATTCTGTGTTAATTTATTAGAATAACAAAGCGCATGTTCTATTTTCGATTTTTTGGAAGTTATGTAAATGTATTATGTTTATGGAAGTTTGTATGGTGCATTTATAATCATTAAATTGCTCACATACTTTAAATAAAACAATTTATTCACACTTATAAATCTTAAAACTTATATTTCTATAAAAATTAGGAAAAACTTTTATTACATTATAAATACAGAAGAAAAAACTTATGCATTTTTATATCTCATTATACATTTCCAATCTTTTCTGGTTTTAAAATATACAATTCATTTTTAAGTGTGCAAAATTATTTGAAAAAACAGCTCAGTAAATTTATCTGTATAGTTCTAATTATATATATATATATATATATATATATATATATACCCATGAGGCCATATATATATATATATATAT
>JAPDSC010158730.1:36857-47956 GCA_026290005.1 Latrodectus geometricus
ATATATATATATATATATATATATATATATATATATATATATATAGTATGTGTTCTTAATAAATTTATGCCAATGAATGAGATGCACCATTTTATAAAGATACAAAATTTCCTAATAATACTAGCTTTGTTTCCTTTAAAAGTTTTCCTATTCCTTATCTAACATCTAAAATTTAGATATCAAACACGTAATTATTTTCAAGACACATGTGTTTTAAATTGATATTCATTTAATAAAAAAATGTTCATATTTATTAACGATACAAAATATATTTAGTTGAGTCATTAAAAATTGCATAGCAATTATATCACATTTTATTGCTTTTATATTGATGATTATTGAAATCTATTAATTTTTAACCCCGTAAAAAGCAAAACATTGCTCAACCATTTTTATACTGACCTTATAGTAAATTGTAGATTACTGATATTTTGTGCTTCTATTTGTGATTAAAAAATTCCTTTAAATATATATATGTGTGAGTGTGTGTATAAAAGAAATTTCTTTTAAAATTTATAATATTAGTTAGTTAAACACATTTACAAATATGGTAAACTTTATAACTTTACTAAATTGAATCTTGCAATGATATCGTAAATTTTAGTTTTTCTTTTCTTAAATATAAAAACAAATTGGTTGAAAGTCCTATTCAATATAAATTGTAAATGAGTGCTTGTGTTTTAATTTAAATTGACTTAAAAATTTTATAATATTTTTCTTTCAAGTATATATTTTTCTTTTTACTTAAATCTTTTTTAAGAGCAAATCAATAGGTTATTAAATATTCTTAATTTTTTTCAATAACCTAATTGGTTATCAAAAAAATAAGCTTCAAAACCAAACAATAGTTGTCTACTTAGAAAACTCAATAAATCAATTATTTTGATTTTTGACATTTATAAAAAATTATTGTCTTTACAATCAAGTAAATGAATCAATTCTTAATAATAAGAATTTTTATGCGAAGAATTTCCCTGCTAAAATATACTTGTTAAAGCTCCAAAATTATTTTAATTTTGAGTAAATGCCAATATTTTAAGTGATTGCGGAAAAAGACTACTTGAAAGAATCTACAAATAAGGGAATATGAAAATTTAAGAGACTGGAAACTTAAGTGTGCTCAAGAGATGGAAGTGAAAAATCGATTATGACTGAAACATCGATAAATTTATCTAAGCTAGAGCCACCGAACTTAACAATTCCAATATTTCTTCTCTGCACTAAATATGGTTACTTTTTTTTATTTTAAATCAACAACAATAAGCTTCGTGTTTATAAACTTTTATTTTTCAAAATGATCGTAATACAAAGCGTGCACAAAAATCTAACAAAAATATTACATTCTTTTAAAATACATAGTAATAATAATTTTTGATAACAACTTATGAGTAATAAATTATTAATCTAATAATAATCATTTCTCTATGTCGGGAGTTACAGTCATATATAGGCCATAATATTTCAATAAATAATATTATGATGCATTCTTATATAGTTACTTTTAATTGCATATAACACATTGTTGCTATTATTTTATTTTTGAGAATCATTTTCTTCAAAAAGGGATTTTTTTAAACTTATAAAAATGATTTCATATTATTACATGTTTTAACCTTTCTTTGTATAATGGTGGAAATTTCTATCATAACCTATAATGCCCAAAAATTATTAAAAGAACAAGTTCACTTTAAGTTGATCGTGTTTTGATACCTTTGTTTGTTGATACCTTTGTTGTGTTGATACCTTTGTTGATCGTGTTTTGATGTCCATTGCATAAAAAGAAACATAGCTGTCAAAAATAAACAAGTGTCATTATCAGTGAAACGAGCTTAAAGTTGTCTCATTCCACTGTTTGTTGTAGTTGCAATAAACGTATGATTTCGTTTATAATTTTGTTTTATTTTATTAGAGTTTCTATTGCTAAAAAATTGAAAATGAGTGGAAGAAAGGTTTGTAACACGTGTTTATGTTATTTTCCTCTTTTATTTCTATTTAGTACTAAGCTAATGATCTAACTTTGGATGATGATGGAAATTTTTAGCATATTGTTTTTTGCTAAATTTATACTATAAATATATACTAAGATTTTTTAAACCATTTTTCCTTTAATTTTGAACATGAATTATATCAACTTGATTTATTTCACCAATAAAGAAAAAAATCATGCAAAGAAGGGTTAAGTTCTTTCAATATAATAAATCACTTCTTTATTTCATTATTTTCCTCAAGATTGACAACTGTTCCTCCCTCCCCCTGATAAAAACGAAATTTTAATCACTTTTATAATTTCACAGTACATCATTAGATTTACTTTACTGAAATATATTAAAATATGTTTCACATTATTGTTAAATACAATAATTGTTTTCGTGTTATGAAGTTTAAACAATGTAAAGTATATAAATCAGATATTGATGCACCACAAACAAAGCTAATTTGGTTTTTTGAAACCAGAAGAAAACCTTATGTAAGTAAAATTTTATATAGCTATTCAAAAATAAACACATCTATGTAAATATTTCGATAAATATAATGTGTACCAGTATGTATTGGCGAATGGAGAAAATTCATTTATTACAATAAGTAATATTACAACATTACTTATTGTACTTTCCTTCTTTATTACAATTTCCTTCCTTATTTATTTATATATACTTTCCTTCTTTATTACTTATTGTAATAAAGAAGGAAAAAGTACTTTTATTATTGGATAATGCAAAAGTTGGATTTAAAAAATTTATGTTTTAGCAACTTTACTTAACTTAATGTTTTATCAATAATCACGCAAATTTATAATGTGTTGATATTATTAATACATCACAATCTATATTTACGAATTAAATAAGACATGGTTTTAAAAAAAGTCATTATTATTTTTAAAAAAAGTCAAAATATTTAAAAAAAAAAAACCCTTTTTAAATGAACATTTTCTATTTCCTGCATTTTTATGATTAATTATTTAAAATTTTACATTAATTATTAAAAAGAGTGTCATTGATCAGATCTATTTATAGTGACATAAGAAAATTATTTCATAACTTTCAATAACTTGATACTACCAAAGCTTTTGCAGATAATTCTCAAAATGTTTAATATCAGAAAACCGTGATACCGTTAGAATAAAAGGGATGTAATGGATGTGCAATATAAGATTCACAGTTGGAAGCACTAAGATTTTCAGCAGTAAATCATTTTCTTATATTGTTAAAGGGATTTTGTGACGCCTATAAAATAAAAAAACTCTTTTTAGTTAAGCTGGAGAAAGTCATAAGAGCTTGAACAAAAAAAAACTTTTCCTGCTGAAAGATTAAATTCTTTTTCTAGTATCAAATTTCTTTTCCTTTATTTCAATATCTTACCTAACGGTAAATAGTTTTTATCACGCTTAGTTTTTGATTAATTTTTCAAAGAATACTTCATTGAAAACTATTGAAAATATGTGAAAAAATATTGTTTGTAATGGTTAATTAATATTGGCACAAAATGTACAGTACCGCAATTTCAACTTTAAACATTCTGACTATGTAGATAATAATGACGCCATTGTTATATATTTCAATATAAAAATAATATTGTCTAAATAGTTTGATCATGCTAAAGTTAGGCTCTCATGTCAGCATGTGGTGTTACTTCTTCATAAAATATATCCAGTTTTTACGATATTATTATAAAACGCAAAAAAAAATATAATGTTTTGCATATTTTTCCTCATTTTTTTTAAATGTTTTTCATAATTTGATACCTGAAATAATTTTAAAAAATATATGAATTTGCTATCTTGAATTATAAATTTGATTTCATTTAATTTCACAATCTGATAAAGTGCTATGTATAAAATTTCGATTTTCGTTAGTTTTGGATGAATTTGGTAGAATCAGCTATAACTCGATTTATATTGGAAAAGGTAGTGGAAATCAGAATTTTGAAATAAGGCAGAAATAGTTTAATGACCCAGAATATGAATAAATTGTTCAATAAGTTCAATTCTTCCTTAAACCAGTACGTTTTAAACTATATAATCTGACTATCATTTTATTGCCATTATTCAACAGCGCCCTGAAGAATTTACATTCGAGAACTTTCTGACTAAAATTCCTTAAGAGAGTGGTTTTTAGTTAGGCTAAATAATAAAATTCACCAGCTAAGCATTTGTGAAATGAAACTATTTAACTTTTTAAAGGTATGAATCAAGAGCCAAATGTAATACTCAACCACTTATATGTATAATAATTTATACAGATTCGGAAGCTTTTCTATATGATTCTGATTCATTTTAAAGCATCTATTTGAATTGAAATGTTAGACTTTTAAATTAGTTTTCAAAGTCCATATCAGAATTTGAAAAACATTCGTTACATCTATACATTTACTAAACGTACTAACAAGTTAGAAATAAAAGAAAATATTAATAAAAATTTGAACTATTCTAAAATAAAAAAAATATTTGATATAGAAGATACTTTTAACTCTGCCCATTTTTATAATATAATATCTTTATTTATTATACAAATATTTAACTATACGCAATGGAAAGTTAAGTTAAGCTATCAAAAATATTTAAAACATCTAATTAAATAAGGGAAATAAAGTAACGACAGTTTAATGTCATTAAAATTCTAAGCGTGATACATTAAAGTTTACTAAAAAAATAAGCATAGCATTTAACTATATAAAGTTTTAATCTGAGTACCAGAATTTGATTAAAAGAATTAGTGCCTCAATTATAGCATTACTTCATTAAAATATATATAGATAAATTTTCAGTTTTTACCAGAATATTGCTATCTATCAGAATAAAACAGTTTATTTACATTCATTAACATGGATGTATAAAGTTAGGTTCATTTGAAACAGGAAAAATCAATGTTATGGCTTTTTACAAAATATTTTAAATATTTCAAATACAGTAAAAAACTGGATAATTCATATAAGAAATCCAATGTAAACAGTATATAATTTTTAACAATAATTATATTTACCAGTTTATAGCAACAGAAAAAAGTTACTATTCTATTATGATACCTTTTACATCATTTAATAGTAAAAGGAACATAAAAACATTAAATTATGAGATCATTAAGTATTTTCATTATATAAGAGTTACTGTGAAAGAATATCACATTTCAATCATGTCTTGCTCAGTACACAATAATTATTGATTGCATTCAAATAATACGTTAACAGGACTTATGATGATGAATTTTCAATTAAATATTTTTTCATAGGAAAGTAAATCCTATCCTTCTTAAGACTAGACTTCATTGTGTATAAAAAACAACAACATTATAAATCATCATCATACGTAGAGTATTATAATTCGAGCTAAGATGTCTTTAACTACCCTTACCGATTTCCATAAGAATAAGTGTTGCATATTGATGAGATACGTAACCAATACATGAGATCAAATGCTTGCATTTTTAATTATATATTTTTATTAAAGTATTATACTCAAGACCATTGTGTTAGCTCGCCGGAGAATTTAAAGAATAAAACAGAGCTCTTGGTCTCGAGATCTTAATCTATAAGAACTCTATGGTGATGTTTAATTAATATTAATTTTCTTTACCTTTCTACAGAATCCATAAGAGAACAGCAGCAAAATAAGTCTAACAATGGTATTTGTTTTCTATTCATTGATAGAACATCTTGACAGAAAAAGGAAAAAACGAATTCAGGAATAATTGTAACTATTTAAATAATAATTTCTTGTTAAAAAAAACATTTGCTATTGATTTTTTAAACATTTTAGGAAATAACCGTGAATATCAAGGATTACACAACGGCCTTCGTCAATTAGGATGCAAGCTCCATGTTATCAGAGTGAGTTATTGGGAGAAAATAACTGATATTAAGTGAAATACTTCACATTTTAATTTTAATAAACTTTCTAAAATTGATTTAAAGAGTAATGATTGAATTTGCAGTGAGTAATTCAGTGACATTTCCTGTGTGCATATCGCTTTCTTTGAGTTTAATCCACAAAATTGTCCCAATAGTTTTTAAAGGCATTTAAAATCTGATAGTTTTCCTTATGGTTAAATTTTTGAAAGTATTCTGCAAGGGTATTTTACAATGATCTAAAAAAATAGACGTACCAATTTAATATATCAAATACGCTTCAAATTAACAAATGATACTAGAAAAACTTCGGTATATTTTTATCCAAAAGAATTTACCGAATATATACCCATCAGGAATTGCTTAAGCCAAAAACATATTCTGAAAAACATTAAATTACATTGGGTAACACAATGTATTTTACAAAAACTAAATTATTATAACTTATTTCAAAATTTAACACCTTACATTTGAATGAAAAAGTAAGTTAAATCTGGAAAATAAACTTAAATAAATCGTGTTTTGTTTATTGCGTGTCTACAACGTTTGTAAGGTGAATAATACGCTTGTGAGATTACGTTTCTAGAAAAGTTCCATATAAGACATATTTAAGCTTAATTTTATGCAATGTTTGCCATGTAAATAAATTTAAATTTATGTACAAAATAAGCTGATTTTAAAGCGTTCAATGACTGCTGAAATATGTGTGGAAAATTCAGTTTTAAAATGAAAACTTTAAAGAAACCCGTATAAGAAGTAATTTTTAGAGAAAGTGTACGCTCTGATCGTATTTATCTAAAATATATATGGAAATAATTTTCTGTATTGAATTAAAGCTGTATAGAATTGTTAGAGGTATATATACAAAGAATATTTACTTTAATTAATAACTTTCTGTGTTATATTTATTATACCACACAATGCAGCATGAAAGCAGTACAATTTAAATATTGTTATTTTGTGGTTATGAAAATGGAATTTAGTGTAAAGTACTGAACTTCAACTTAAAGTGTGGAATCTTTTAAGAAGAAATATAAAGTTAATATGGCATACAATTTTTGCTTTATTGTTTATTTCAATGTAATTATTATAGTCTACTTATCATTATATTATATTCTGAGCTACCCTATTTCGAAATACATGCGTGATATCTTTATCTGAAACAGATAATGAGAATTGTGACATAAAATTATTCCTTTTTAAAAAACTATTACTTAAACTAATTAATAACAGTGATTCATAAAATTTAAATAAAATTTTGAAAAATGAATTAAATTTTAAGAAAGAGCGAATATTCACTTTTTTATCATGAAAATTATAAAAGGATCTTATTTATTTAGAAATTGCACTTTCTTATATAATGTTTTCTATCAGTGTATGTAATTCATAACGAATGTTATATCTTTTTATATATGGCAATGCCTAGAACGTACTATTTTCCCAAAATATTTTTAAGACAAATGCACTGGTTCTCATAAATTGAGGAATTTTTTAAAGTATTCTGCAATAATATTTAACATTAGAAAAAAAAGCGCACAAATTAATTACATCATCTTACTAACAATTCGTTATCATAAATTAAGAAAAAATCACAAAAATGGTGGTAACGCAATACGTTATGCGTGGAATTTACTGAAACTTATACACACTAATATAACACATAGGAAGGTACAAAATAGCATAAAAAGAAAACACCAGACAATTATAGTGTTATAAAAATTAGCATATGTATACAATGAACATATTGGAGGTGTAAGTTTAGTATAGGAAAAGTACCTTTAATATAGGGTATGATTCCCTGATAAGCAATACTAGCAAATAAGCAATGCATGATACTCTCAATCATGCGATCTATTAATTGTGTAGAAAGCGTGATCCATTGCTTTTCCAAAGCCGTTTAAAGGATGGCTAGGATCCTAAAAGGGGACTAGGAGCAGATACACGTCGTTCTAGAGCGTCCCAAGCATGTTTGATTGAGTTTAGGTCCGTTGATCAAGCTGACATCAACATGCACTCAATTGCTTCCTTCTAAAGATAAGCATCCACGATGTAGCACGAAAACATCACTTATTGCCCTTGCATAAACATCCAAGATGTCATCTATATAGGTGTGAGCATTTACATTTTCGCGGGAAAAAAGACGGAGGTCTTTATGTCCACCCAAAGAAATACTAACCCAAATACAGAAGCCGTCTGATGTGTATACATCTGTTTTACGGATGCTTAATGGATGAAAACGAATTCCACGCTCTATCCAAATGAAAATGTGGCTAATATCACTTTCGAAGCTAAATCTGGAGTTATCCACAAAGAGAACAGCCCATCATTGTTGACGCTTGCATTGGACATTAACGAAGTGCCCATTACAAACGTTCCCACTTATGGCATGTGGCCATCCTTGGATAAACCTCTTAGATGCCGAATCCGTGGTTACAAATTGCTGCCAAAGTCTATGAATTACAGGAGAATTCACATTCAGCCATTTAACCAATTCTATCAGATTTTGTCTTGCCTCTAGTCTCCCAATAGCTCGCCATCTAAATTTTTCAGATGAATGATGCCTGGAGGCCATTGTTACAATTTCGCTATACCACAATTCTAATTTCAGACACTTGGCGACAGTTGCCGCCTTGCTCTGAGGCATCCATTTTTACTCTCCTCACAAATGATGTATTCCAATAGCAGCGCCACTATTTTGCATAATTTAATATTCTTCAGTTCCTTTTACTTACCAACATATTCTCATTTCATTGATATTGACTTATTTTCAGGAGAATTAACAATATTTTTGTTATTTTTTTCCTAATTTTTGATAATCAATGTAAAAATTAATGCGATTTCGTATCTCATTTTTTTAAACTCCAATATTTATTTCCGAAAGTATTCATTTTTAGAAACAAATATTTTTCTGAATTGGCTTATGCGTTCCATGTTAGAATTTTTCTTTGACTAAATGTAGAAATTTTAAATAGGTGCGTCTTTCAAAATTTCCCTTTAAATATAGTCTAATGAAGAGCAAAAGTGGTCATTCTGTTCATAATTATTTAAAATAAACAGAATGTACATCTTTTCTTACGATTGTGGGAATCAAATATGAGATAAATTCATAATTAGTTATTCAATATGGGAAATAATATAAATTATATACGAACATTATTTTTACTTTTATGTATAAATAATTATTCTATAAATTTTTGATCGTTTTATTCCTAAATTCATATATTCAAAGACATTATCTAATATCTATAAAATATTTAAAATATATAATTTTAAATATTTTATAGAAATTAGTTACTCTCTTTGAATACCGTAACAATATTTTTACAACCTGTAAAGCATAATTGAACTAATTTGCATCATTTACGAATAAATCCTATCCTATTTTTAATTCCATCCTATTTTAAAATTCTTTTAGCAATTCCTATTTTAAAAATGAATCATAACCGACGATTCTTTTTGAGAAATTATAATTTCGACTAGCACTTACCATAGTAGGACTTTATTAGCATTGCATAGCTAATAGCTTATTTGCACTCATTATATAGAATAAATTTAAATTTTAATCAATTATATCTTAAATGTAATGCTGAAGATATCGACTTAGTAATTTTCTATAGAATTAAATAAGAAAATAATATTTAGTCATAAACAATATTTTTCGAGAACCTTAAATAAATATATTCGCATGAACACTTAAATATATTTATTTGCTTCAGTGGAATAATTCTTAAAATACAACAGTAATTAACATAATAATGACAAATATCTCAAAAATAATCTTTGTAAGCGACAATTGGAATTTAAAAGAAAGATTTGTCTCGAAAACAAATTATTATACTAAACTAATTAGGATTGTGAAGCAAGAGTTAAAAGTAAAATATCGAAAAGTTTTTAATTTGAAGGTTAAAAGGCAATTATCATATTTTACATTTGATTGGTAACTTGAATAAATATAATTATAACTTATAAATTTATATTTTAAATATCATATTTATTACATTTAATTTAATTTTCCTTTTAGATATATATTTTAGCATTTTACTTTGAACATTAAACATCACAAAATTTTAAAAATGATTTGTATCTAATTACTTTTTAATTTTTATAAAAATTTATAATTTTATATATTTATTTAACAATTTAATATACTTTCCATTTTAATCGGTAAAATGTCTTACAGTTAAAGTATTATTTTGCAGAACTTTCTAATTACACTTTTATAATTAGTTTATAAAATTAGAGGAAAATGTTTCCTTTTTTTCTCGATGATACGTGCCATCATGAATTTTAAACATTTTTCATCCCAGCCTATCGATTATATTTGAAGAATCATGGTATAATATAATAAGATTCTTGTAAATACATTTAACTTTTACTAACATACTAGAAAAGAAACATTTTTCACGTGTGATTATTTTTTTTTAACAAACCCGCATTGTTTTACAAGTAAAATTTTCCTTGATAGGAAAAGATATTATTATTTTTAGATAAATATTAGTTAGATAAAGAGAGAGAGAGAATTTGATATAGAAATATTATTTAAGATAGATACTATTTTCATTGGTAGAGAGAAGATACAAGTAAAACTTGTATTTTCTCTCTATGAATGAAAATAAAAAACATAAAATATAATAAATGAAAAAAAGTTAGAAATGTGAAATTTTAATTGTTTAGAATAAAATTAGATATATTATTTTATACAAATTAAAAGGTATATATTATAATTATTCAGAATACTATCAATTATAATTAAAGAGATATGATAAATTACTTCTGAACTTAAATGTTTCATGCTATAGACAAACTTTTGAAAAAGTTACAGTCTACTAGTAGGAAAAATTCTTTGATTTTATCAAACGAGCAGATATTATGAATAATTTTTGGTTTAAAAAATAATTTATTTCTGTTATGCAATTATCATGGCTTACATACTTTAAAATTTACTTTTATATCTGTGAACTACGTGTATAATTAATATATATTTTTAGTGTGACAAAATAAAATGAAGGAATGGTTTTGGGAAAGTAAACAAATAAATTTTTTATTTTAATAAAATACGAAAATATTTCTAAATTATATAAAAATAATTCATATTTTTATACTTAAATTATTCTTCTTTATCAGTATCAAAATAATGAAATATTGATTTTAAAAAGTAATATTGTATTAATTCTCTAGGTGAAGATTGTGATTCTATCAATCAGTAAATTAATAGATGGGAAATAAAACCATATTATTATGCTTTTATTTCCCATCTA
>JAPDSC010158730.1:52956-65429 GCA_026290005.1 Latrodectus geometricus
TGAATGATCTATATCACAATTCTAAAGCAATAAATAGTATAAGGTTTCCATTAATTTCTTAACGAGATACGAACTGACACCTAGAACTGAAGTTATCTCTACACTCTCAAGCTAAATCATTATCATTATGTTATAATTACAAGTATGTTTTGTAAGAACTATGAATTTTTACTTAATGAAAGATTAACCAGCCAAAGAGAAACCTTTGAAAGTTGGAAGACAATTTATCGAAATACTGAAATACCTTTCACGGTTTTGCTGAAAATTAAGCTCAGTTGACATAAGAATTAAAATAACACAATTGGTTATAAAATGTCAATTACATTCCGTTTTAATATAAATAAGACGAAGTTGTTAATATTGACGATCAACTACCTAAGAAGATGGTATCACAGACAATAATTCTCGATATCCCAATTAAAAGCATATATGACTTCAGCAGTAATGAAAAGGCGTCAACATTAATTTCAACTGCTCCAGAAGCATCTGGAGTTGTAATAGGACATAGTCATAAAGACTATACATCCCTAGATAATGGCTAAATATAATAGAACACATGCAACTGCCTTATTTAGGGATGTATAGTTAGGAAAACTATTCATCCCTAGATAATGCAGTTAAAAGTTGTCTCTTGGCATTGCTCAAGAGATTTCCTCTTCATTGTGCTCGAGATTGCTTTTAATATTTGCTTCATACAAATTCTAGATTTAAGAGGTTTTACTAGGGGTCAAGCATAAATAATAGCTTATATCTTATCTTTAAGAGATGAAATTAAGTATGTGAGGGATACGTGTCCTATAAGACATTTTAAAGGTGTGTTGGATGGAGGATAAGGAGAATGCTATGCCATCTTCTCTTATATTGCTCAATATTCCCATTTTATAGTGACCTTAATGTGAACAATGCTATCCTGAACATCTACCATTGTTGATTCTTCTTCTCAACATTATCTTGACTCATCACTTCGATTATGTGTCAAATGATTGCTCAATTTGATCAACCATCCATTTTCAGTTGGATAGTCTTATCTCCTTTAAAGGCTACTATATTGATCTAAATAAACACACAGCACAGTTTTGCAATAGACATAAAATATTCAATCTTAATGCAACGGAGGGAACAACTTTGATATACCCCCCAAAAATTAAGCGCCAAATCTGGCACACCCTACGGACTTTTTAGGGTTGCTGTTTCTTATTTTGGTGTTGCCAATTTAAGTTTTTTCAGCTTTTAGGTTTTTGCTGTTGTCAAATTTAAAATTTTCTTGAATTTTGTACCATTTATTGAGTTTTCTATTTAAAGTTCTTTTGTTATTAATTATTTGTATTTAGCGAGAATTAATCCTGGTGAGAAAAAAGGCGCCAAAAACAGGTATTTTGCTTGGCTAGAAAAAAAGTCGCCACATTTTCCGATTGGGGGGTATATCAAAGTAGTTCCCAAAGGAGAATTAAGCTCTCATATTAAGAATTGCTTAATAATGTGCAATTTGAAAGACATAATCCTACCCCTATTCCTTTAATGGACTGAAAATTTTAATGATTTTTGTGTTGTTAAAATGTCTGTATAAAAAAAGAACTCCTTTAAATCAAAAACATTTTCCTTGACTCGTTTATTTTTATAGTGTGTTTTTATAATCGTAGAAAACATATTTCTTTATAAATATGACACACACACACACTTTATATTATCTTTATAATTAAAATCCTCATTTTGTTTGTTCACTGAAATTTTATTCGGGAATGAAAGAAGAATAGTTTTATGAAATGTAGGGAAACTTATATTGGGATGTGAGTCTCCGATTAACTTTAAATAAAAATTTAATTTTCATTCGCTTTAATAAAAAATTTGTAATTAATTTAAAATGAAATCAATGCTTATTTAAACTCCTTGTAAAATATTTTATGTCGTCATATAATTATACGTTATTTAATAAAAATTATAATAAAATTTTACATCATATGTTGCGGAATTCATCTCGATTTAAAAAGAAGCGTATGCTTTTTCCCTCTTCTTAAGATTGTTAACTGTTTGTAACTGCTACGAGAAGAGAAAAATACTTATGGACACGGATAGTTCCTTCTTTTTACGTCCCTCTTTTTAAGTGTAATTTCTCTTAAAGAAATAATGATATTCACTATTTTTCCGATTTTGGATAAAACATTGTTAAGCAACTTCAGTGCGTGTACCTTTTACCTTTTCCAACATGTCATTGATTGGAATCGCATTGAAACGCAAATGGTAAATCTCCTGATTTTACAATTTATTAACTTCTTATCTAAAGAATGCTTTCAAACCTTGTACACCTCAAATGATTTATTTTAGCAAGTCTGTACATTAAATTTCATTTCATAATGCACTACATTGCTTTGAATAAATGTTTAAATTATTTTCAATGTGCTCAGTTTTATTTTTTAAACCGTACTTTATGTTTTTGCGTTTGAAATGAAATTTTAGTTAGAATTAACTTTTTAAGTCTTTGAATTTTTATTTATTACAGTAGGAAATATGCAACGAACATAGAATGTATCTCATCTTTTATTTTTTCATTGCATTAGTTTACTATTTATCATTTTAGTTCATAACTGCCGCCAACATGTCTAGTGGTTAGCGTAACTGACTACGGATGAGGAGGATCTGGGTTCGAATCCCGGCTCGGGGCATGGATGTACCTTCTCTTACTCTTTATCTCTGTTTCTTGTCCTTTCCTCAGTACGAATGTGGCCCGCCCTATAAACAGGTTTGTGTGGGTGATACTACTCGTATCTCCATGACTTGGTTCACAGGTGCCCACCATGTAACGATAGAATGAGTAGCAGTTTCCGGCTTTATTGTGACAAATGGACTGATGTACTTACTTGCTCAAGGGTGCCCGCCATTAAAAAAAAATTTTTTTTCATAACTAGGCAGGTTTTTCGAATTTTAAGTACAGGTTTTCTTGTTGTAAGATCAGTACTAAGTTAGCATATGATAAATCTATGCATTTTAACCTCCTCGATCAAATGAAAAAACCACTTAAAATAAATGAAGCGAAGCGAGTACCTTCAGCTAGTTTTTTTATAAAAAAAAATATATTAAAATTAGGGCAAATAAAATCGGAAGTAATGTTTCATTTCTTTTATTGCATAAATTCTTAATCAATATATGTATGACGATTTCTTATTTGAATCATTCATTCAATGAGTATAGTAAATAAATAACAATATTTTAATAAGATAAATATTTAAAATAATCTCTCAAACAACTGAATAAAAGAAATTTTTTAGCAGAAATATTTTAAACCATAAATTAAAACCATTTCTTGTAAGGAATTCAATTTTTCTCTGTGAAAGTATGCAGTTTTTTGTGTAAAACATATGTTAGTTTTCTCTTATAAAACTTATAGTTTTTTAAAAAATGAACCAACTACTAGTTAAGAAATTTGAATCCAACAAGAATTTATCAGTATATATATACAGCTAAGTAAATAAAGGTTCATATCACATTTATATAGCTATGAAATATTATTTGTGGATGGTAATGCGATCAAAATTATTGATGATAATATTTATGGCATATATATATATATATATATATATATATATATATATATATATATATATGGATGGTATATTTTCTCATTAAAGTAAAAAAGTAAACGAACACCAAGATTTTAATTACTACTCACTTTTTTTAAATTTTTATTACATATCATGTTTCAGCATTTCTATAAAATCCTACCAATTATTTTATAACATTAGTTAGGATCCCACATTTTCCATGAGATTAAACTCAAGAGAAACCCGATTCCTATTAATCAAAATTTCTTTTTAGGTAAGCGGAAAGAATAGAAGAGTTGTGCTAAAATATAATACAAGAACTAAAAATATTTTCAATGAAAGTCAGTACATTTTCTTGAAGAAAAGGATTAATAATGTGTCACAGAATGTACCTGTAGACATTGCAGTTATACGTAAACTATCTCCAAATCATTAGGGAGCTTTTATCAACATTGTGAAGTTAACTGTAACATCTCAAAAATGATATCAAAAATGTGATTAGGCATCCAGAATTTATGAATACATTTTTTGGTTTATAAAACATGTGTTGTTTTGCTTATATTTTTAAAAGTTTTTTACATTCTCATAAGGTTTTAATTATTGCTTTTAATTAAAATTTCAATGAAAAAACTTTTAAATATCAGTGAAAATTAATACATTTTTATTTATATTTAAATGCTTTCTTTCATTGAAATTTCACTTCTTAAAATTTGTTAAAAATTTTGATAAAACTAATTTAGAATCTGCCTCTTATAGGCCCCGCATCGAACTTTCTCTAAAAATATTCTCGATACTGAATTTAATTACATTTCTTTCTCATTGAAAAAGCACTTTTAAAAATGTGCCTTGGATATTTCTTCTCACTAAATTGTTCTTTTTAAGAAATAAAAATAACTCTAATTTTAAAATTCCTTATTCAATGTAAACATTAATTTGCAGTTTCATTCTCTTTTATCATTATTTATTCATTATTCTTCAAAATGTAAGGTAATAAATGATATATCACAAAAATTGCAAATATATATTGAGGAAAAAACATCATGATATTCTAAATATATTCATCAAAATATCTGAGTTATGTTTCAATGATTTTGTTAAAATTTTCATTTATATATCTCTCAGAAATTTAAAGTCATACTGAATGGTCAATTTAATATTTATAATGCTTTATATTTGAAGGTATTAAAATGTAAAAGAACAATTTTTGCTTTAATATCCAACAATCATAATTCAAAATTTCATATAACATTCACAATTATTAAGATTAAAATGTTTTGTTGTATTTTTTGTCTTCAAATTGGGATTATTTTGCTCAGTGAGATTAAAAATATAGAATATTTGCGAAATATCTTAAAAGAGCATCACCGAAAACATTGAAAACATTTTCTAGTTTGAATTCATCATATTTTATTTTCTATGTAAAGCTCATTAAAATGTATATTTTAAATTTAGAATCCATTAAGCATATATATTTCACTATATAGTGTGTGTTTCATATATTTACTTCTTAAATTCTATGCATTTATTTTATTATTTATAAAATCTGGTATGTATAATAGCATGGAAAATAATTAAAACTTAAAAAAATAGCACAATAGCTTTTTTTTAATATTATTCTTTAATACTTGCTTACGATTGGAGCAACAGATAATACATATTCGGATATTTTCCTTACTTGTGTACCATTAGAACAAATTGCCTTAGATTTGATCTTAGATATTGTGAAACAGGAAAATAGGAAGATCACTTATGTTTCTGTAATATTCTATTCTTGAAGTTATACATTAAAAGATCGAATACATCAAGACGTTTGGCTGTCAGATTATTCAATTCATAGTGTCAATAAAAAGAAATTTAAACACACAATAGTTTTCAACTATAGCCGCAATTTACGATGCAACCTATTTCATTAAATGTAACTCAAAATTAATGATTTCACACACACACAGAGTCTGTAACAACAAAACTGAACTTTATTTGTATTTAAAGTGATAAAAGTAATTTAGTAGAAATTGCTCTATTTTTTATAATATCTAATTTATATCTTGACCCATCATTTAAAAATAAGCCTTCTAAAGTTGTGCTGATACTTCTAGAATTTAATGTTCAGTTGAAAGATTTTTTACATTTTGCTTTCATTCATAAATTCCTTCTTCCTAAAAATCTCAAATCAGTCTCTAACTAGAAGCACATGTTCATATACAAACGATTCAAATTACTTTAAAAAAAAAATATTTAAAGTTGTTGCTTACTTATTTTGATAATGAAGATAAAGTCCTGTGTGTTGTAAAATTTCATTTGAGGATTTAACCAAATATTACAAAATCGAAATTTCTCAACCTTTTATCTCTGGTAACATTTGAAAAATAGCTTTCTCCTTTGAAGTTTTTAAAAATCTATGACATAAGAGTTAATTACTCGCCAAAAATTATTTTATCTGAATAAAGAGTAATATTGTGCATCCTTTTCTAGGAATCATTGCAGTGAGAAAAGTTAAAGAATAATTTTACCAGTATAGTGATAAATGAGTCTTAAAAGAATTAATTGCCAAGAAATTTAGAATTTGTGCACATAAAAGGCAACTCGTTCACTCATCACCGAAAATGTAGCTTCTAAATTTTGCTACATCTAACATTTATATATTACATAACATATATCAGATGACGTTTCATTAGTCACTCTTAGAGGCTTTAGTTTAAAAGAAGCAGAAGGTGCATTACACATACAGATTCGTGCCAGTTTATTGTGTTAATATTTTAAACATAGACCCTATATTCATAAGTAAAATTTTTAATATAAAAGCATATATATAAAATTTCTAGTTCTTTATATTGCGAACAATTTTTAATTACAACTGATTCAATTTAAATTCAATCAGTTTTTAATAAATAATTAATAAATAATTTTGTTTATTAACAATAATTAATTTTTCCGGTACTTACGTCCTTTCCCATCGACTTTTTTCGCCTTAAATATATGCAGGAGAATTTTGTAAGTTTTAATTTTTTTTTTTTTCGAAATATGAAGAAAATGCAGAATAGTTTATTACTATCTTTATTTTAACAAATAGATAAAATCTTTATTAGCTTATCACATGGTACTAAATAGCATTATTAAGCGATATCTATTTTTGTCGGAGATATGGTCGACGGGACGAAACTTAAATACCATTTTTTCCTTTCAAATGTTAGGTAATTTAATATTATTTTTCCTCGTAGTAAAATTGATAAGATAATATGATAATATAACAAGACATTTATCATGTCGAACATTCTTAAATCACTATTTTCTCCAAACTATATTAAATCCTTATACTCACCAAACTATCATATTAGTATCTTTCATCTTGAGAAAAAATATTAAGTAGTCAGTAAATATGATCATATGAAGTTGAAAATGGAAAGTATATACTATTATATCAAAGTCTTTTAAATGTTTTTAGCTTTATTATTAAATCATTACAATGTTTCTAAATTTATTGTCAAATTTCTGAACAACATATAGCTTGTTTTTTTTATATTAAAATAGATATAGTTTAACATCTACCTTTTGGGTTACAAATTTTATTATATACTGATTCAAAAACATCCAATCTTTAAATAGTCTTTATTGTAAATATACATAGCTTTTATAAATTCTATTTAAAATGTAAAGCTAAATTACTAAAACATGATTAATAAAAGCAGAATGTGATTAAATAATTTTTCATTTTAAGAAATTTAAATTAGATTGGCACATTAACATCATTATAAAATAATAAAAAGCACATGGTATTTAGATTAAAAACATGATTATTAATCGAAGAATTTACAATGTATTGTGAGCATTGTACATTTTCTTGATTATTGGAAGAACAGCATCAATGCAAGCACATAGAATTTAACATTTTCATGTTTCCATAGTTCAATTAAAATTTCACCCTCTGATTTACTAACATACAAATAGTTATTTAATAACTTTGTCATCATATTTTCATATTGCATAATGAAGAAATCGGAAAATGTTGCCACAAATTTATTTACAATGGTCTTTATATTTTTCTACTTGAACATTGCATGTCATTAGAACTACATGGTAAACTATGATGATCAAAGCTCTTATGCCTTAAAAACAATTATCTTTTGAGGCGAATTTAGAAATATATATTTTTTAATTTTAAATCAAAGTCAACTTCCCCTTCAAACTTCTCAACTATATTAACGTAGGTACATTAAGACTCAATTAATTTTTTTAAATATACCTTGTTAAAAATATGATTTTTGACCAGGTGTTGATACAATCCGCTACTTTCACCATTAATAAAATCATTTCCCCAAATAGCTTCTTTAATGCATTTACTTTGATCAATTTTTGAAATATTTGAAAAATATTCCCGTTAAAACTGAAGCAATATGAAATTGACAGTATGAGACTTTGTATAATTATCTCATTGATGTTAACGCAAAGATCATAGTTGATTAAACTCGTGAATATTAAGTATAATAGCGTTTTAATCTCCTTAAAATGTGTGTTATATATTACCCCACATTCCATGGACATTTAGCTACTTTATTTATATATCTTACTAAACCAGCAGATAAGAAAGTACGGGATATTTTCTATTCATGTTGATTTCTAAAGAGATATTCAAGGCCCTCACTAATGAATCATTGTTTAACTAGTCCTACAAAACTGAAATGTTATCATTTAATTTCCAAACATTCGTATTCTCTCAGGAAGATTATTTTTTACAGAAAAGGATATAACAATCCATTTTTAAAAATTCCTATAACTTAGTTAAATTTAGTTAAAGCATAAGAATAATGAATTTATAAACCAGAATAACGAAATTCTACCTTGAAAATTGGTTTAATTGAGTTAAATAACATGAATTCATATTAACATTTATCAGAATTACTGTATTATTAAAATCAAAATATTTATATATTAAATCCAAAATATTCCGAAATAATGACTTTCCTTATTAAACATTGTTGTATCACAATTATCGATTGTAACATAAATATATATAAGCAACTATTTTCTCTGATGCAGAAATATATTAATTACGATTTGATTAAGGTTTTCTTTATTTATAGTTTTTTTCTCTAACAGTGGAATATTAGCATTTATAACGTAACATGAATATATAAACAACTATTTTCTCTGGTCCAGAAATATATTGTATAACAATTGTAAATTTAGGAATGGAATTTAATTTTCTTAACTGATGGTTTGAAGACTTAGGACTTCGATTGAAGGTAAATATTAAAGGTTCATAGTCAGTAAAGATTGTGAATGGTCGAACTACTACAAGGTTATGGAAATGCTTCACTGCAGAATAATCTACCAGCAGTTTCTTTTTAAAGGTACTTTACCTTTGCTGTTTATGATGTCATTTTAAAGCAGAAAAAAAACCTAATGGTTGCCAGGAATCACTAATTTTCAGTTGAGCCACTTCTAAAATTCCACAATCCGAAGAGTCCACAAACAATACCAATGATACTGACATTGATGGATGTGCCAAATGAACACCATCTGTTATATGCATTTTGCATTTCTGGAAAGCTATTTCCTCTATTTGTGACCATTCAATGATTTTATTTGAGATCTTTTTGTCACCCATAAGAATGTTCAATTATAATAAATGCACAAATATAACATTTTATATATCTTGTGCACATGTAAATAAATTATTATGATGAAGGGTTAAATATGAGAAATCTCAACACACTCAGTACCAATAAGTGCATTTAAACCAAAAAAAAAACTGTTTAAATTTAAGCTTATAATCTATACAAACTGTTATAATTGTTTGACACACTGTTGATAAAGTTTTTTAATAACATATTTATTACCATAAAATGTATGTTAAACAATAATTATAGTTTTTTTATTTCACCTTTATTTAAAATGAAATAGGCTGGTGATTTCTTATAAAATACAAAAATAAGCACTTATAATGCAGATTATAGTTTCAGATAATCATATAAGTATTAGACAAAAGTCTCTATTACTTTGATCCCAAGGTTAAAGGCATAATAATTAATACTTTCATTGAATGTTAAAATTCCTGAATAATTGTATTTGAATTTTAAAAATTAATTTTAAAGTAATTAAAGTTCAGACAAATATGTATTTAAAACTTTAAATAAACCTGAAATTATCGCAATAATTTTCTGTATATTTTTCTTCTGGATTCATAAGTGACAATACCAAAATCATATATGCAAAATATCTGATTCTTATGAACAAAACATTTTATTTTTGATATGAATAGTTTAAATATTTTTTCCCAAAAGCGAGCATGGATGATTGACTTTTCGCCACAACAAGACTAGAAATTTCTACTCATTTAGCGTTACCCAGTGGGCGCCTGTGAACCAAGTGACGAAGTTGAGTAGTATTACCTACGTCACATTACTCCAAACCCGTTTATAGGGCGGGCCATATTCATACATCATCTCAGGAGAAAGTATAAAGAAACACAGAGAAAGAAAACGTCAATGCATGAACCGGGATTCGAACCCGGAACCAACAGCCAAGTTTTCAGAAACGATAACCACTTAGCCATCGGCCGGCAAAATATGGAAATATTGTAAAAAAGATTTACAGTATGTTTTCTCATTATATAGATTAATTAATTTAATAAAATTATAAAACCAAATGAAATCATAACAAAGAACTCATTGCTTAACCTATAAATAAATAAGAAGAGTTAAGATACAGAAAGAATAAAAATAATTTAGCTAGTTAGCTAATAGTTACTTAAAAACATGGAAGGAGTTAAACACAAGTTTATATGAAGCTGGAAATTATTTTGCTAAATTTTTATTCTATTATCATTATTTCCATATGTGTCTACTCAATCAGATTCTGATGTTTAAAATTAATTCCAAATCATTTCAATATGTTTAACCAAAACAGAAATCAATCTCATGAAAAAGAGAATTAAGAACTAGAACTCTATCTAATCTAAAGCCATTTCGGCTAGACTGTCTTTAATTGTCGTATCATTATTCTATTTTTTCTTTGTAAGTTTCTCCTTTAACTGAGCAATCATTTATGTCTACTAGTTCACTTGCTTTTTTACCACAAAAATATATTTCAGGACACATTAAGAAATTATTTTTAATGTATGAAGTTTTATTTTTTGTCGTTCATTTTTATAAATACTTTGCTATTTTATTGAAAAGAAACTAATGTGATTTCTTCTAATTTAAGTAGTAAATATTAAAGACATTAACTTCTGCAATTTTAATACTTTATTTGTATCATAATAGAAATTTTTTATAAATGCACAACATTCTGATAAAACTATAGAAAAATTTCTTTTAATAAAATGATTTTGGCAAAATATTTCTGTTTAATATAAATAATTAATTTCCCATTATTTAAAAACAATTTTTAAAAATAGCGAAACATTTGTATTATTGTGCAACAATAATCTCCATTCCCGTGTATAAACAAAATTAATTAAATTAATTAATTAAAATCTTTCCTTATAAAACGTATTCTAAGACTTTATCATAAATTATATAAACAAATGAATTACATAAATAACATTTAAACAAATGAATGTACTGCATTTATTTTTTGTAAATATGTTTCATTTTATATACATCTGTCCTATTTTGAATGGTATGAGTTATGTTTACAAAAGGGAAAGCTTAGATTACATTGTAAAGTATAACATGCAGAGAATTTTATCTTTCTCCAAAATTACGTTTAAAATTGTTTTCTCTATAAGCAACTTTCTTTAGCAATTTATTTCCATTATTTTTAAATCTTCTTTCTTAATAGAATCCACCCAAATGCATTCAATCTTTTTACTTTTTATTTTATCTCTTAAATCTTTTTAAGATTGTTGAATCCGTTTCATTTTCTTAAATATCTTAAATTGAATTATTTTTAACTCGAAGATAAACGTGTATTTCAAAGGACTTAAATATTTATCTTCACTATCAAAAAAATCATTTTTACAACTTTTTGTCAATGATGGCATGTAAATGAGATTATGATGTAAAACTAAAGATTGTCATGCTTACAGAAATCCATGTACATTTATTTATGAATTCTAATGTTTCTGTGTATTTTGGTATGAAAACGTAGAAGAACCTCTGACAATTTCTTCCAATTATAATTCAAAACTGAGTATAATAATCTAAATTTGAAAGATTTTAGTATTATGTATTGAGATTAATTTAAAATAAAATTATTTTAAATTTAAAAAAAATCATCCAAAAAAGTTCTAAGTAGTAAATCAATAAATATAATATTGCTTATGGTTGAGATACGTAATATGACCCAGATGAAGACTTTCACTAGAATTATTTTAAAATATATTACTGTATTAGAGAAAACGTTAGTATTTAAATTAAACTATATACCTGTGAATCAGTGGATCTAAGCACATTTAATGCAATGTTTTTATGTATATATATTCATTTTTAATCTTTTGTGACAGCATTTAATCAAATAAAAATTGAATAACTCTTAAAAGATTCTCATAATTATAGTTATAGTTTTCCTTTCAGTATATTTGAAACAGTTTCAATCAACTACATTTTATTATAAAACAATCAGACTAATAGTTTATCAAACAACTATGCATCTCATTTGTGACAGACTTTGACAATGGATTTGAGATTTGCTTTTTTATAGATTTTAAATAAATTTAAATATTACATTCACAATTAAGTAAAAATATAACATTAAATCAATATAATAAAAAATATAAAGAACATTTAAATTGCCCTGGACAATTTAAACTAAGCATAAAGGGGATATTTTATATTATCTTTTTCATTTTGCCTTTTATTCTGTTCTATTGTCAAGGTGCTAATGGCTCTAGTCAATGGAAGATAGCTTCTCGAACCGATAATTTGTCTTTACATAAGGAATCGGTTTCTTAACAAAATTAATTTCATCAATATTTTTAATTTCGATTCTCAAAGA
>JAPDSC010158730.1:90429-105870 GCA_026290005.1 Latrodectus geometricus
AAAAAAAAAAGATTTTAATTCGTATCCTTTAATTTAAATAGTAAAAAATGTATATTATATAAAAAATAATATATATATATATAAATGCATATAATTTCGTATAATATATTTTTTTGTATTTTAGGTACTTTATATTATTTTAAAAGGAACCCAAGTTAAGTCACATGTATGGCAGAAAGCACCGCGTTTTTCTCAGTCAATTTAATTTTTATAATGAAATTGGTACCTGCACTAGCTTAAAAAGTGATTTTTATACAATTTGACTGCAATGATTTGTGTATAATATAATTATTTTTGCAGATATGGTCAAATTTTTAAATTCAATTTTCTTAAAAATCTCCTTGTTCCTTTTAACGTAACACTTATTAAAACAAATATTTTTTTTTAACAAGTGTTATTTTTTATTACAAAATGAATCTTCATTTTTAAATTTTAATTAAAAATGCTAAAAATTCATCAAAATATTTCAACCAAAATATCATTTAAGCAACAAATTTCGTGGTGCATTTGGCAGCCAAAATGAGTTTAATTCGTATCATATCATTTAAATTGTAAAAAACGTTTGTGAATGTAGATTTATTTTTTAAATGGCAGATTTAAGTAAATAAATTTTGTATTGAGAAAATAATTTTAGGAATGAAATCTAAAAAGATATTTAAATTGAGGAGGATAATAATTAATAAATTGTTGATTTTGTTATAGTTTGTTCCTTTTGAACTCTCGCATAAAAGGTATGTTTTTCCTAAAGCAGTTGCCATGGTAACGTATAATGTGACGAAAAAATTAAGTTTTTTTTAAAAAAAATATTTCTTTTAAGGTAAAAACTACGTCTCGATTCATTGACTATAAAGATAATGAAATGATCAGAGGTATAGTATGTTTGCAAATAAATAATGTCTTATTAATAGCTTACAAAAATTTATTCTGAGAAATATATTTAAGTTGAACTAATTTTTTTATAGCTTACAAATCAAATATGCAAAAAACAAATCTTTATCTGGTAATATTAATCCATATAAAATTATCTTGTTTAGAGCAGTATTAAAAATATTTTTTTATGTAAAGCAACCTTTTAATTATAGTTTTTCTTACACATTAATGTTTATAATGTTATGAAAGACAAAATATCAGCTAAGATATATTCGTTACTAAATTTGACTCCTAAGTTTAAAAAATTTGTAATAGAGAAAATATCGATATTTATTGGGAATTTACGTAAATTAGATTATTTATTATCATATATTTTGTATTCTATTATAAAATTTTCATTTTTATAATTATTAAAATTTAATTTACTACTTACAATTTTAAAATATTCTTACTTAAAAAAATAAATGAATTCAATTGGAAACTTATAGGGATTTTAATTTATTAACATAGAGATATCATTTACATGAGCAACTATGATTTAGACTGGATTATTTTTAGACTCAAATATAATATTTAAAGAATCGCATCACGTAATTTAAATATTATGACTAGAATATTTTTGCATAAATTTATTACAGTCAGATAGAAATGATATTTCATGACACAGTTATGTTGTCTGTCATAACAGATGGTTATTTTAGTGGCATTTATTTTAATATAAGCAGTTATACAGAAAAATGTAGCATATTTTAAATCTGTATATATTAATGTTATTTATATAAAAATAGTAATCTGTATTTATTTATTGAATATTAATATATAATATTTTATATAGATTTGAAATATGTATATATTATCTATATTCCTTTCTCATATTTTGTTAGTTCACTATTTATTGATTTTAAATTTGTATATGAATATTATTTTACACTTTTGTTCAAAAAATATGTAGTTTACAATTAAACTATTATTAATTTAAATAATTTACAATTGATAATTTATAATGTTACTAGTTATAAGCTCCTCTTTAGCAAATACTTTTTTAATTAAAAAAATATATAATTTTTTATATTATTTATAATTTAATCTTAATTTTTTAAATATTTAAATTTTCTATAACTTTTGTATAATTTAATACAAAATTTTTTATAATTTTAATAGAATTTAAAAAATTTGCAAAGTTTTTAAATTATTTTCTTTATGCTTTTGGTTTAGTATTTCCTTAAGAACCAATATTTTTTGTATTTATTAAATATTTTTTCTCATTTCTTGATAAAATTTTATCTATTCAAGTAAGGAAAATGTTTCGTTGCAAGTTTATGAAGAATAAGCTGCCAGATTTTTGTTGCAATTATTTATGAAGTTTCAATGTTTCTTGGCATATTATTTTATTATGCTTAAAAGTACTCTAAAACTTTAAAGCTTATGAATTTAATAATTTTCAATATATTAAAATTAAATTAATATGTTTTCCTGTGATCTACGTCTTTCTATTGAATTTAATTTAAAGCTTTAAACTTTTATCTTCAGTTTCTAATATTTTCCAAAATCATCTTTTTTTTCACAGTCATAGAATATAAAAACTTACATTATTAATATATTTATCTGTTTATTAACTTTTCAAAATGACTTATGTTTAAATATGCAGTAAATGTAATCAGCAGGGTACAATTGGAAAAGAAAATTTTAAAAAAATATTTTGGAAAATATTCACAGTAAATCGAAAAAATATTTTAAAAATTTTCACGGAAGCATGTTTTCTGGTAAAGATTTTTTAAAAAATAGTTTTTAAAAAGCAGGTATTAAGAATTCAATAATAATGTAATTTAAAAAAATCATATTTTACGTAAACATTTTATATAAGTATGATCACATGAAATTTTGAATTCAGTCAAACTTTATGTTTCTAATTTCTTAACTCAAACAAAATGAAATTTTTCATCAATAAATATTTTATATAACATGTTAAAATTGTATAGATTTGTTTATTTTTATTTCTCTCAACATATAAATATTCATATTGATCTAGATATATTAAATTGCTATTTTCAAAATACCTTAGAAAGGAAACTTCTTATTTTCTTAGAAATTGGAGAATTGAATTTTTGTTGGGTTTATGAATTATTTATACTTTTGTATGGTGACTACAAAAGAATTCACTAACTATATTCAAGTAAAAATGAGCATACATAATAAACAATATTTCATGCGCAAAAAAAAAAAAAAAAGAAAAAAAATTGTAGTTTTTGATTTTTAGAAAAAAATAAATAAAATAAAGCGATTAAAATAAAACATAAGGATCATTAAAATTGCTCAAAAGCACTTTTTTAATTTTGAATGATCATTTCTTGATAATGATATATCTTTTTAACCTAATAACGATATACTTCGAAATAAATCCAGTAAAAAATTCTGATTAAATTTCTAGTCAATAAAAATGATAAATCTCTGCCTTGTAATTAATTAAACTGCTTTATACTTAATTATGAATGAGAGTAGAAATTTAATTACTGTATTAAATCTCTGCCTTATAATTAATTAATTTTACATTAAAAAATTGGTATCATTTAACCATTCTTTTTTTTCAAAAAAAGGGTATTTTATTCAAATTAGAGTATTATTTTAAAGGAGTTTAATAAAACTTCAAATATTTTGTTATTAAATATTAGAAGTTCTGATTTAAAAAGGTTTAGAATTTCTTTATAAATTACTCGTAGTATTTTTCCATAATTGTATAATATTGGCAGAGAAGTTATGTAACTCAAATTTTTAAGAAATTGTAGTTCCTTCGACCAGTCTTAAAATTCAAATATGCAAACCCATTTATTAGAAGTACAAACTGAATCAAAATAAGTGGAAATAATTTCACTAAAATAATTCTTAAATAATGAATGCAAGTAATATTGTTCAATATATCTGCAATAAAAATATGAAGACGAAGAATTTTAATTATTTAAATTTCGATGTAAAAATCAACAATTAGCAGTTTAAATGTGTGGATACAAAATCTATATAATATGTGATTTTGAAAAAAGTTTTGGTAAAGGTCTTTTGAAATTAATGTACACAATTATTATGTTAATCTTATTATAAAAATTATTGTGATTTAATGTGGTTGAATATTTAATCACATCTTTATAATGCTTAAATAATTGTTTTCTTTTTAAATTACATGTGTAGTTTCGAGAATCTCCTTAATATTTCAAACTACATGTTTATTGTCCATAGCTGCATTAACTTTTGACATTATTTAAATGTTATATATTTAAGATATGAGTATATTTGAATAGAAGGATTCCTTTGATTTCAAAGAATGATTAAGACATATGCAGTTGATCGAATGTTAAAATACAGAAGAAATTGAACACAATGAAATCCTCTTTAATTTTAAATATTAAACTATCGAAATGGATCATAAACTTATTTTTATGAGAAATAAAGGTTTTTGTTAAAAGATTAATGGGAAAATTTAATAACTTTCCCAATGGTGAAAGAAAGAAAAAATTGTTTTTGCCTCTATGTATGTTGATAAAAATATAAAAGAAAATTATATTTCTATGATTGTTTAAGAATTAGATTAAATGAATTGAATTGATTATAATCTGACTTTTATTTTTCTAAAATTATTTTACTGAATAAGTTTATTAAAATAATTAATTTTTAAATGATTAGTTTACAATTTCAATATATTTGTGTCTTTTGTTTAAAGTAAAAGTGTGATTCCAATATATATTATTTTACTAATGCATGCAGAAAATTATTGTGACACTTTTCGAAATGTGATTAAAGAACTTGTAGAAAATTAAAGTAGTTAGGGTTTATTCTTAAAGTTAGAAGTTATACCGAATATTTTCATTTATGAAAAGTAAAGAAAAATTCAATTGTTCTAAAAAGTGCTAAAATACTTTTTTTTAACTTCCCGTCAACCAAAGAACTAAAACATTCGTTTGAATCATTGTTTTTCAACTATGAGGTTTATGGTGATTAATCAAAATTTCCAATGGTCAAGCGAATCTATAAAATTAGTTTTTTTGAAAAAATAAATTGATATAATTAGAATTTCAAAGTTATATCCCAGACAGCTTTAAAAAGAATAAAAGCTATTCAATTCAGTTTCAATTTATTTAAGCAAGGATTAATTTCAGTCTCATAATGCTGTCTTGGAAATATCTTAGATCATCAGGATTAACTGATCAGTAAAGCTTAAAATTGGGAAAACTGTAGAAATTTTAACTGAAGAACTTGAAATAAGAATGTAAATTTATTCAAGGATTGTCTGAAGGCTTGCATATTGTAGTAATCAATAGTATCTTCTAGGCAGAACTGGTTGCATAAATTGATAAATTTAAGAGAAATTTTTTTAGAAAACTCTTCCTTGATAATAATTTATGATTATTTAAACGTCAATCACAGTAATTTTTTTAATTTTACTCTATTCTTCTGTAAATATGAAAGTGTTCCATGACAATAAGAACAGAAATAACTTATTTCGTTTCGATATAAATGAAAAAGTTTAATGATTTTTTTCTAATAATAATTTTAGAAGTTATTGTTAAGTTTACATAATTACTAATATAGGAATTTTAAAAAGCTTTTAGACTCATATACAAATATTTATGTCATATCCAAAAAACCCACTAAGAAAATATATTTATATTGATATTTTTAGAATTTTTACCGCATGGAATCTTTTTGAATAAATTTCACATTTTTAGTTTCGAAGGAAAATTGGCTAAAATTTGAATTTAGTTTTTGTTAAATAAATAAAACATTTATTTTAGTTAATTTAAAAGTCTATTTTACTTTTCCATTAATAATTTTTGCTATAAAGGAAAACTTTTTATTGGAAGATTAAATAAACAAACAAAGTGAGTTGCTGCTTCTAAATTTTGAAATATTATTTTTTAATACTATTTTAAATTTGTAACTATAATTTTTTGAAAAAATATCATAAATCTAATTTTTTTAAGCATTTTATTTCAAGGAAATTTATAAGAATGTTTAATAAGTCATGGCATTGGGCTTTTTTACTAATAGTTTTTCAAACAATATACAGGCTGAACTTTTCTAACTGACTGAAAACAGAAACCATATATATTAATACAAGAATTCCTCATTGCAATAAAATTTAGCAATAAGGAATAATTAAATGCCTAGACTGGGGTATCAAACTTAGGAATTGATGAATAAAAATTACATCTACCAATAACACCTCAACCAGGTTAGGCAATTAGTGAATAATTATTATGTTTGCATAAATTGATTTTTAGGAACGTTATGAACTTTGAGCGAATTTCACGTCTTCGCTAATGTCCCGAGCTTACAATTAAAATTCCTTCCAAACACCAAATACCTTACACAATCATATTTTACAACAAAGTCATTAAATAATCATGTTCCTTTTATCCTGCAATTAAAAATCCCTTAGAGAGTCTACACAGTCTTATTAATGTGTAAAGTACTCCATTGTATGGTAATTAGAATTTATGTAAAGGTCATACGCGTATTGGATTATTTTTAATTGTTGAGAAATAGTGGTGCAAAGCGATATTAATAATACTTGGTGAAAGTACATTTATTTAATGTCAGTTGTGTTATCAAATATTAATTTATTAAAGTGCTTAAATCTTATGATTTATAATCTAATCTCTTTTATACTTAACTTTCCTAAAAGTTAAACAAGTCTTTTCCCAATTAAGGAACAAATTCTAACCTAGTATTTAAGTTTTTTTTAAATTAACTATATGAAGAATTTCTAATTAAATCTTAAATATTAGTATTAAAAATTTTATTGCACATTTTTTCTTAATTAAGAAACAAATCTTAAATTTATTATTTCTAATCTTTACTTCACAAAGAAATAATATAATTATTGTCTTACAAAACTTGATTATTAAAGAACCATTAAAAGCTTTTAGTTATTTTTGAAATTGCCCAATGTCTGTTTTTGAATTTTTAGCAAATTGTTAAACTATCATTTCACTATTTCTTGAAATTACTTCTTTTCATACATATATCTCCCCTTAATTATCTATAACAGCGCATTCTTCCAGGGCAATAACCACTGACCTTGAGAATCTGCCAACAATAACTATAAACTTCCCTTCATGGACATAACACAATGAAATTTAAGATTTCTCTATCATTTTGATAACTTTAGAATGTTTTATTGATTTTTGACTACCTTACATATTATACAGAAGGTGATATCATTGTGATAGAATAGTGGAATTGAACAAATTTTATTAAAGAGTTTTGCCAAGATTATTTACGCTAATAAATAAATGATTTCAATTTCCAGTTTCTATTAAGTTATTTTCAATTTTACATATGTTATTTGCATGGATTAATTCAACAAAGTTATACTTTGTTGTCAACAGGACATTTGAAACACATTGTTTTGTCTTTTTTGCAAGAGTTTTGCTTTCTTTGCAAATTGATTTGTTCATTGCACACTATGTGCTTAAATTTATTTTTAATTAAATATTTTTATGTGATATAAATAAAAAGTATGTTACATTGTAAATAAATAATATGTCCATAAATAATAAATACTTTTTTAAATTTTTGTACCATACTTCGAAAGTCCAAAAAGATTTCTCTTAAAGGCATTTTTCCACTCTGAATGCATAACCTTAAGAGTCTAGAAAGGTGTATTTATATTTTGAATTTATATTATTATAAATTCCTCAAATATTTCATCAACGAATATTTACAAAAGGAAAGATGAGCTAGCAGTTTTGCAACATTTATTAAATACATACGTTTCATTAATTACTTTGAATTTTCATTTCCAAAAATAGTACAATGAAGATAAAATAATCTTTAGAATTTTACAGTACAAAAAATATATTTGTTTCAAAACTACTTCCACTTGTACATTTCCCTAATACCCATAAGTTTCTCATTAATGTTGTGACAGTTCCAACATAACACTTAGACGCGTGAATGAAATTAGAATATATTTGTTAGTATAATGACATAAATATATTGCACAATATATTTAATTAAATGTTATTTCCTTGGAGATGCGTTTTCTTATTTTGAATGTTTGGAGGCTTACAATGTGAAACCATTATAAAACAATAATTACCACTCTTAATCATTAATGTTATTTTGTTATTTGTATATTTATTCTTTTTACCAAGAATAGTTACATTAAAATAAAGATAAATACATGAAACATAGTTAAGACATATTAAATATCTTATATTCAGTTTCTCCGGAAATATTTTATAAATAGTTTAGAGGGAAAAACACAGTATATTTAAATAGAGTAATAAGTCAAATTATTTTACTTCGAAATATGTGTTAACTTGAAACTATTATTACATGCAATGAAAAAATTGCAATTTTTAAAACATCAGCTAAGTCACTTAAATACTAATCGAAATAACTAACTTATGTTGTGTAGTTTTAAATTTCCATGATTAAAAGGATATTATTAAAATTTTAAATTAGCACTTATATAATTTTATTTAAATTTGTCTCACAAATTTGTAATAATTTAGTAGAAGTAAAAAAAAATATTATGTAGCATCTAATTGTTTTTCAAGTGTCACTTAAAGTGGTTAAAAAATTAAACTACTTTTATATCACAGTTTAAAAAGTAAAATATTTTTATCATTAGATAAGAGCTTTTAAAGTTATTTTTAGTTTAAATTGATATTACAGCTCTAAAAAAAGATGACAAAATATATTTGTCATTTAACTCTTCTCAATCCTACGTAGTTTGCAGATTACATTTTAGATTAGTAGCTATAAAGCCTCCTTTAACATAATATTTGAACTTAAAGTATTTTTAATTTAAATTCTGTGAACGTGGGTAAGTTAATTAATTTTACTAATGCAGAAAGAGAATTCTTATGTAGAGAGATTTGGAGCCGAATTCTTCAATAAGTGAAGGGTAATTAAGTTTTAATGAAATCAGCTGTTATTTTAGAAAATACAATTTCAAAGTACAAGAATTTGGGAATAATAAATTCCTTCGAAAAGAAATAAAATAAAAGGCATTTCAAAAGGTGAAATTTAAAATACATTTTGTAAATAACTAGCATTAGATACTCTCAATTTTAATTTTATACTTTAAAAAATTACAGTTTTTTTTTAAATGAAATAAATTTATTTTTAATTTGAATCGCATTTATATTTAAAATATTAATATGCATGATATATGTATTAGATTTTACACTTTATATTGTGCTGGTCTTTCATCCACTGAAACAATTGCTTTAATCTTTTCTGTCAGTAATGGTAATTTTTTTGATGTTAATTTCAAACAACCAAAAAAATTTCATTTGTACTGAGGAAATTAAATAAAAGTAAATGATAATTGGTATTTCAATTGTAAGCAGATTTTGTATGTTTAATAGCGAAATTTAAATAAATAAACATTTATTTTAATATTCACAATTAAATGGTTTCACAAGAATTTAATTTAATGTTTTAAAGGTATCACAATTATTTTTTAAATCTTCTGTTTGATATTATCTTCTATAACGACGGAGAATTATATATTTAAAATAAACAAATTGCATTTAAAGCGTTAAATTCTTTCAAACTATAATTTCCATCCCCTGAAAAACCTGTATATTTATTTGTAAACTTCTATTTTATTATCTCCTTTTAATTATCAATGCTTGGTTAAGCATTTTCTATTGCAGTATTATCCGGTAATTAAATAATATTTCCAGGCAATTTAATGAGTCTAATTGTATCCCTGAAAATTTATGATACTTTAATCAACGTTTCTTACCGTTATCAAAAGCTAATTAATGATGTGTATCATTGTATTTACTTTAAAAACTTAACTTCAATGTCAGCTTTTACTAAGAGTTTATTGATCATTAAATGATAGGATTTTTTTATGATCTCTTTAATAAAACAATCTAAAAGAGTAAATTAATTATAAATATGATGAGAGAACATATTTCAAAATTAGAACCAGTTGCATACGGCTTCCATTGGAAACGGATATACAATATCCTTTTCACCACAGGTGTATTTTATGTTAATGAAATTTATTACTTTAAATCGCTTACAAAAGTCTTTTATGTGATTACAGTTAGATACTAAACTTATAACAATCACAAAATCACGCATCAAAATAAAATAAGTTTATGTTTGAATGATCAATATATATAAATCAACTCTGTCATTTAACTTTTATTAATCAAGGTCGAACAGGTTAAATTACGGTAAAAAAACTATTATTTCGGAAAATAAGTGTAGATACTTGGTAACTCAAGCAGTCACACACCCAGAATTAGATACCATCTCTTGAATTAACTATATTATTGCAAGGTTCTATTTTTGGATGTATTTAAATCTATTACTAAGGACATATTAAGCTACCTTGAAAAACATAAATAAAGAAACGAAAAATACAGGAATATATAGAGATTTATATTATTAAACATAAACAGTTAATATTGCTAGATCAACCAAACATTTTTAAAAATAAGGTGATATATGATATGATATGATATGATATGATATATATATATATATATATCGTATAAATAATAAAATGTGTTATATTATGTACATTTTATTTAAATAGTTTTTATCTGCTAATGTAAACATTAAAAATATTTCTAAAGAAATCTCTTTTTTTACTTTTGAATATATATAAGGCACTCTTGGCTTAAGAAAATCTAAACTATGATTATAAATTTACAAATAAATTAAAATGTTTGGTTCTCTATGATACACAAAAATATAGAATTCGTTTAATAACTGATACGAATATACAAATAGCTAATAAGTTTAGAACTTTGGCGTGAGTTTCAACTATTGTAATTGTACACCGGAATTTGAAAAACAATTTAGATATTACTGTAAATTATTTTTCTATTTTAGCAAATATGCTCTGGTAAATATATAACTTTTATTCAAGCAAGTATTAAAGGTAGACTACTTAAGCTTCAATTATTTAAATTCACATCGTGTTAGTATTAATTATTTGAGATGTTGAGAGTTAACGTGAGGCATTAAAATAAAATGTAAGCAAAATTTAAAAATTGGTAATATTTGAAATATATAAATTAGAAATCAACGTTTCTAAATCGTTCAAAGACGCGTATGTATAAAGTGGTGTCCAAGAATGACATTTACATCAGAATAAAATGGAGACATTTCTAATGCAATTACTTTATTATAATTGAATATTAACGACATATATAATGCGTTTTGAATTTCGCCATTTGCCAAATTTCATGAAACTAAAAGTAGTTTATATTGTAACAATCAAGGTTCACAAAAACCATTAGATACTGATAGTATCATAGAGAATAATTTGCATGTTTTCCATTATTTCTATTACCTTTGATTGTAAATCATAATTACTTGCTTTTGAAATAAGCAGAGTAGGACATTTCTCTGGTTTTTAAAACTTGCAAGTTTTTACATTTACAGTAAATTTTTGATTAGAGCTTGGAGATAAAATAGGAGATAAGAGTAGTTGTTCGTTGTATCATCGTATTGATGCTACACTTATATTAAAATGCTTTAACGTGATATTTTACACCTATTTCTATTTTAGCACCTAGTTCTCCCTAGTGTACATTGCCAGTAAATTTACTACAAAACGCTTTATCTTTGAGACTTTCCAAATAGTTTTATTTTAATTAACAATTCTTGATTGCGTTCTCATTTAAGCATTACGAAACGTTTGAAAACAAACTTTAATTTTCAAGGCTTTTCAGCTCTGGTTCATCATAACCAATGCTTTTTTAAAGCGGAAACTTCTTGATTTGATCCCAAACACTTATGAACATCGAACAGTAGAGAAGGGACTGCCTTCTGCATATACGTTTGTTGAAAAGTTTCAAGATTTTTCTCTAATGCAACCCGCAGATACGGCACTCTGCTTATGAAAATTCCTCTTAAAAGTCAATTTACGAGTTCGGTAATAATAGTTACGAGTTCATATCAGCTTTAGATTTAGAAACTGCCCGCTCTGTATGTCAAAGGGTTTTTTTAGCATAGGAAATTATCTCATTGATCTGTAAATTTTAAAGATTTGTCCAGTATTGTACACAGTTATATATTGAATAGAGATTGACATTTCATTTTTTTATATACAAAAAATATTAGTTAACATTGTTTTACATTTTACTGTATATTTGTGTATCTAAATATCTTTTATTACTAGAATTATTATTTTTATATAATGTTTACTCTCAGATCTGTCATGTAGTAATCTATTGTAATAGGTTATTACAGGATTTATTCCTGAAAAATGAATTTAGAATCGTTGTATCTGAATTCGTGTTTCTATAAATATTTTGATGGAAGAACATATCCTGTTAACTAAATAGTATTGCTCAGGATTCCTTCATACCAACTTGAACATGAATCTGTACATAGTCAACAAGTTATCTTTCACCATTGATTACTTAGAGGACCAATTTATAACTTCATTATTTATTGTTCATTATCATTTTCAAAAGTCATCATTCCACTTTATGATGACACACTCAAAGCTTCTATAATTGTATGTCATGGTTATTGATGGTTGTTAAATTAAAAACCACTATTTTACTGTCTTCCACATACCACAGAAGAATGTACCTAGCATTTTACCGTAGCCCTTTTTTATGCATTACGTAATATTTAATATAAGTTTGACATTATATTATCTTTTTTTATTGGTGTGGTATTTTTGATAATCTAAAATGTTACATTTGTTTATAACTCAACGTCTTTTCACGAGTTCGATGCAACATTTTATGGATTGATTACTAGCTCGGATTGCACTAAGAATTATATATTTATGAATAAAATGCTGGAGAGGTATATTGTATTCCTGTAATAGCTTAAATATCTTTGAAATATAACTTATAACAATATGTTGTATGTTTTTGAATCAACAGACGACTTGAATTGAAATTTCTTTTCTTATATTAAAAATTTTAATTCAGGCAATTAATAAAATCTTCATTTGTTAATATTATTTAGAAATCATCATTCAATAGTTTTTAAAGTTCCTCCATAGGCCATCATCTCTCTCCGATTTTAAAGCTAAAATTTTGATTTATATATTTTAAGTGACTTCTACTGTATATTCTATATTTTATCAAAAATATTTTGTCTTGATTCAACAAAGAATATGTCCTTTTTTACAGAAATCAATTTTTATTTCTTTCTTTTTCGAAACATCTAATGTCATTTCTTATTTATTTACCTTGTTAAGAAATTTTTTTAAGAAAAATAATGCCATTTGTGTGAGTTTTTTCATAAATTATACTAGTTTCAATCATTTTGATATACCAGCTTGATATATCAAAGACAAAATACTACATCATTTATTTTTTATAAAAAGTTATCTTTTAGAACCACGAATATGAGTATTTTTCTTATGTATGATGTGTGATGTGTTTATTATGCAATTTTGGTATGATAAAATACGGAAAGGAGTAAATTTTGATTAGTTCTATATTGAAATAAACTAATTGTCTTCAATCGGTTTATATAAATTAATTATAATTTTTCTATTGAAACTAATATTAACCATACATTTTATAAAAATTTAAAATTCATAGATTTCTCAAAACAGAAGGCTTATATGTTTTTTAAAAATATTTAGAAATCAGCTGAAAGTATACAATTTTTTAGAATTTTATCAAATTTATCATTTTCCTTACAAAGTTAACTAGACATTTTTAAGAATTTAATAAAATCATATACTCAAGTAATCTTATAACACTTCCCTCAATTTATCGAAATTCTTCGATTTATTTACCTATAATTAATAGGATAATTTAGTTGATACAAATTGAAATTTATTCTAAAATGTAAGAATGGGAAGAAAGTGAATTTAATTTATATATGAGAGACAGAAAATAATTCAATTTGGAAACGGAAAAAAAACTACTATTGACAATAATACTTTGCTTTGAAATTTTATTAAATTTCCATTTTATGGTAATGCAGAATGATTAAGAATGTAAAAAAATCAATTATTGCATAATTATCGTTCAACTGTAAGTTGAACGATAATTATGCAATAATATAAGTTATTATAAGTATTATAATAATATAATTATGTATATAATTATAATATAATAATAATATAATAATATAATTATGTATATAATTATTAATATAATTATGTATTATGTAAGTTATTATAATAATATAATTATGCAATAAAAAGTTTTATTCCATTAATTTTACTTCAGATAATAAGAGCTCTTCGGATGAATAATTTTGTAAAATTATTATAAAATATTAATTTTAATTGCGGAAAAGATATATATTGAATATTTGATTAGAAAAGTTATATGTCATTCTTTGTTTTTTAATATAAGTATACAAAAACGAATATTTTTAATATATTTACTATTAGGTAATTTTTGTAGTTTTAAAATCTCTTGTAGGTTAATTTTTAATTTTGTATGGTAACGCTCTCTGTTCAGTGCTTACGAGTAAAATTTTAAGATGAATTGTATTTTTTTTAACTTTCATACACAATCTGCAATTTGAAAGTTACTTCTCGGTGAAAAGTTTTTGTTATGCATAGATCCCCACGTTTCTAATTTTAGTGATGTTTGATTTTTAGCTTACCAGGATTGCAATTTATTGAAAAGTCGTATCTCTGTTTCCATCGGTCAAGATCCCATGACAGTTTTCAAAATATATTGATGTTTTCAAGAGGGAGATATTGAATGTAGTGTTGGATCTATGCTGCTTTTACGGAATATGCAATGGTAACAGAATTTCTCCAGATGCATTCATTAGACACTAGTTTTTAAGAAATTCTAATTTATGAACACCCATGATTCTGCGGATTATTGGCTGGTCTCTAACATGATATCATAGACATAATGATAATTTTAATTCTCATTTAAGAATTGAAACTTTATAAATACTTTTTTGTGAACTTATTTACATGCCTCTTTTGTTAAAATTTAACTAGTGTTTTTTCAATCTTCATATTTTTTAATTTTTGAAAAACTTAATTCAATGTTTCTATTGGAGAATCTTTAATCTGTCGAATTATGAATAATTAACTGGAAGCAGACTTTAGAAACTTAGATATTTTGAAATTTTTCATGTGAAATGTTTTTTGCGCTTAATTTAATTTTCTACTTACAGCACTGTGTAATTATGGCTGGAATTGTTTTATGAAATTGATACTCTAGACACAATGCACTTATCAATTTGTGAATAGAATGATGATGCAAAAAGATGATACCTAGATCATTTTGACATGCAGGTCTCATTACTACAATAACAGTGGGAAGTCAAGAATATTTACTTGATGACTTGAGTAAAGTTGAGTGACTCGTCCTGGAACTTCGAAAAAGAAACCCACTGCTGTCTGAAGTTTCATTTAAAAACTTTTTTTAACGTGAGTTCAAATGTAATTTGTACTTAAGAACAATCAAATGATTATAGGATTGAGAACATAATGATACAGAATGAAAAAGAAATTTGAGGAATCAAAAAAAAAAGAAAACACTTGCAAAACAAGCAGATGAATAGTTAACATGTGATTGAGGTCAAGAAACAGCAGTGAAATGCTTTGATATATTGATAAAATAAAATGGAAAAATGTGTATTTGA
>JAPDSC010158730.1:105970-116095 GCA_026290005.1 Latrodectus geometricus
ATATATATATATATATATTAGATTTAAGTAGCTTAAAATACTGCTATAAGGATATTCATAAAAATGTACGAAGATTAATTAAGGATCAATATATTCAAGCTGTATTATTTGAGTTGTGTTTTGAAACATCTTTGGTCAATTAATATTTTGCTGTGGCCTCATTTATAAAGTTTATCATACAATATTCTAGAGAAGTTGAAAAGACAAGAAAATTTCATATTATGGGACTAATTAAAAGTAAAATTTCAATGCTTAAAATGAGGAATGAAAATTAAATATTCTTTGAAACAAAGGGTCTTAGGGTCTGTCAGTACTTTTTATATTATTTTTTAACTATTAAAAGTTCTTTTTATATTTTTAACAATTGTTAACTTTAATTACTTTTTTAATTAATAAATTACTCTAAAACTACAAATAAAGTAACAAAAACTTGCGTTTGCCTTTATAATTTATAATAAAATATTAAACATTGGTGCTAATTTAAAGACTAAGATATCGTTTAAGATTCTATGAAAAAAATTAATTATATATCTTTTTGAGAGAGTTTAATTTGTGAATCAGATATACTTATTGAATCTCTCAAACTGTGCAAGACATGCATTAATGCAACAAATTAAATGCTTATAACTTTGGATAAAGAAATTTCATCGAATTTAGATCAGTTTTCAACAAGCATTCACTGCCACACACACACAAATATTTAAAATTTAGGATTTATGTTCCAATCCTTATAGTGTAAATTCTGTTTTTAAATTTAAATGCATTACCATAATTTAGTCAAGAAAAATCTATCCACACTTTGATTTTAGTTATATTTTGAAAATGTGAGATACAAGAGATGTAAATTTATATTGATTTCAATAACAGAATTTACATATTTGGAGATGTTAAACATTATTGAAATAATTTGTCGCATTGAATCTATATGTACACCATTTTCGTGTAAGGAAATTCATTATTTATTTAGCAATAAATTCAAGCAAATTCTTTTCAAATAAATTTGAATTTCCAGAATTTTATTATTCATTTATGAATAAAATATGAGATGGGAACTTTATCACCGATTCTAGAACTTTGTTTATTTGTAAAAATGCATCTTGTATTTACACAAAATGGTTTGATTTCTGAACTTTATAAAATAGTGTATAAACACATATTTATATTTATTCTTATGTTTTAGTTAATTAATATGGAACACTTAATCTAAATACAAATGTTCTTTTCAAAGTTAGTCTTTATATAAAAGATTATATATAATGAAAATTCTGCTAAATATTTGCATTATGGAGTAAAAGACTAAAATAGAAAATTTTCATTAGTAACGAAAATGCTCAAACTTTACAAATGTTTAAATAACAGTTCTTTTTAAGATATCTTATGCAGAAATTATTCATGAATTTAAACATTGTTATTTATATACATTTAATTGTAGAATTACAAATTTGAATTTCTAATTTATATCAGAAAAAAGAATCTGGAAATGAAAAATAACCGCAAAATGCTATTTTTTAATATCCGCCAAATGTTATTCTTTATTCATTTATACAAACTATTTGTACATGTTTATGATGAATAAAAAGCGAAGTTAGAGTTTATTTGTAAAAAATTGATTATTCTATTGACTTAATCTAGAAAGTTTACTGCTATCACATTTTAATAATTAATGTTCGTCAGATTAAATATTAAATTTTGTCTTCCTTTTCTATATATAATAAATTGATTTATTAGATTTTAAAAATTGACAATGATTTCATGTCTTTTCCTTTGTGAAAGCGACAGTAAAAATATTTTAGCTGAATTTTGTCAATTTATGTGAAAGTTTATAACATAGATGAAACATATACACAAGAAAAAGTTTCAACATACAATAAGTGTTATATATATTAATGGGGTTAGTGTTATAGTGTTGTATATATTAATGGGGTTAGATAAAATAAATTTTACAACTTAAAGGAAATATACTCACCTACAAGACTAAAAAATTTAAGTAATTGTAAGTAATTGTTCTAAAAACATTGTTAGAATTCTAGAGATAAATTCGAATGTGCTTAATAAAGTTTCTGTGTTTAAAGTAATAAGAAGGCAATAAAATTAAAATTTCCTTGAATATTGAGAAACAAAACATATAATGGTATTGTGATAAAATTACTATATAATTGTGTTTGGCAAAGATAAACATATTAAATAAATTTAAATTAAGTAAAACTAATTAATAATTTTCTCAATGTTTTAAAATATAATATTATTTAATATTAAAAATTTGTCTAGAAATTAATGGGTAAAATTATAAAATTAAGAAAAATATTATTATAATTGGTATTTAATGTAGAATTTTTAAGAAAAGAAATTTTTTGTATATTTTAGAAACATATAGCTTTTAATAAAACATAATTGAAACATTTTTAAAAATTATGTAAAAAATTTTGAAATTAAACAAGACATGTTAAGGAATGATTTAAAGCTTTAAATAATTTTATTTAATAAGGTTATAAAAATAATGCATGAAATCTTAGTTTATTTTAATTCAAAAGCAATGAAAGCATACTTTATTTAAAAATAAAGTTATAATTAATAATTAAATGTATATATTAATATATAATAAAATCTATAAAATTTTAAAATCACTATGAACCTTTAACATCATAAAAATCAAGATGTAATCTTTTATTGGTAGAACTTCTAAATAGTTCTGAACGGTTTATAATCTTTCTTTATTTCATTTATTTTTATCATTTTTAATTTATGTAGGAAATTATGTTACTACAATTTACATATATTCATATAATCTACAGTTTGGGCTTGAAATAAATATCACCTGAAAACCCTTGAGCTATTTAGAAATAATTTTGTGGGATGAATTCATAATGTACATAAAATGTCTTTTTGAAATCTGTATTTATGAATTCATATTGTATATATAGTTCCTTTTATTATATATGAATGAAATAATTTAAAGTATAAAACTTTTTTAAGCATGAAAAGTAATAAATTAAAATTCCAATAGTTAATTTTCTTACCTGTTTTAAAAAATGTGAGGAATGATTGTGTCTATGCGATTTCCATATTACGATAACTATTATTTTATTATAGAATAAAAAGTATTTTTTAAAATAAAATATTTTTACTGTAAATCACTTATAGAAAATATTTTGCGACGAAATTCTAGACGCATTTCTTATTGACTATAAGAAATGAAGCTATTTACTTCCGTTTTGTCAGAATATGCATCACATTGTATTTCAAATTTTAGAATATAATGTGACAGCTATAGTTTTAAAATTACACTAAAATATTTTAGTAAAGATATTGTTACAATCTAATAAATATCTGAGCCATAAATAATATAGTATATTATGAATTCCTAAACATTGTTATTTAGAATGCGTGAAAAATATTTTTTGTTGTAATATCTCCATTAGTAATACCATTTCTAATATTTATTCCTATTTCTATGAATCAAGAATTTAATTAACAGCTACTCATTATTCATTTATTATAAATTTTGAACGGTTTACATATTTTATCTTATACTGACTGTGATAAAAGTGATAAAAATATCAACATTTTAATTTTTTTTATTAAGTTTTATATTTGCAAAATATATTCATGATGAAAATAATTTCCAAGATTATTAATCATTTGTTATTGAGTTTTTTGTTAGTCTTAACTCTGTAAATATGTAGATGTATAGATTGTGTAATTTTGTCAAAATGTATCTGAAAGAATTTTATAATAAGGAAAATGATTTTCAACTTGTCATTATGAATTACATAATCCGAAATTAATTGTAGAAATTCTTTTATTAATATTTTTATATATGATACACTCGATTATATTTAAAATAATTGCATTTTGATACGTCAAATGATTAAACAGTAAAAATTGCTTAATAAATCTAATGTATATAATTTGATATCAAGAATTATGTGATAACTACATGGAAATATTTTTGTACTATTACTTTGATTTGATGAACTTAGTACTAAAAGTTGTGGGAAACATACCACAGTAATATGCAAAAGAATGTAAAAAAAGAAATATTGTACAGCAAATTCGCATTCATTTTGTCAATAAAAATCTGGAAATCAAATGTTTAATTTTTTAAATAATGTTGTTGTTACTAATGATACTTGGCGAAGCTAAGCCCATCAGTGACTGGATGAATGAAAGAGCATCCTCCATTGAACAGAAACCCTCCCTCCACAAAGGTGGAAGTACGATTTGTGGCTTAAAGATAGCAGCACCATCTGAATTCTTCCAATTTTAGAGATAAGAAGCCAGAGAAAACCAAAGCCTGGCTCCCAACATCTCCAGAGGTATTAATTTGGGATGGGAACATGGAGGACATTACGATCACAACATATTTTACTTGCCTCACTCGCTATTAGTGAACTCGACGGATCTTCGGTTAAGCCGGGATTTGAACTCATTACCTTCCGATAACTAAAACGACGCCCTAACCAACGAGGCCATTGAGGCCGAATAATGAAAAAGGATATCAATTTGAAAAAAATCAAATGAGATTTTTTTAACACCCTATATTTAAATTAGCCATACGAAACTTCCACATTTTTATCTGAGACAGGTTCTGATGGTAAATCATTTAGAACTTTGAACAATCATCAACTTAAAATAAGAAATATATTTTTATTCGGATATTCTTGCAATTAAGTTATATATATTTCCTTGCTGTATATTTAGAATTAAAAATTAAATATATATGCAAAAATTTTTAAATGTTCGTTGTATATCAGAAACCAAAAACACTCAATAATCAATAGTATTAACCATAAAATATTAAACTTCAAAGAAAATTTTATACATAATACTCTTTGATTATATAAATAATAAACTTCAATGAAAATTCTATATTTTAGTTACATAATTGGGCTAGGAAGATTTATTTTTCTTGAAACTTTAATTAATTCTTATAAAATACATAAGAAGTTTTTACAATTCATCAAATAATAAAGTTATTTTTTCAGACATATTAATTATTTGTAAATTGTTCTTATTCTGGAAAAAAAAATTATCTAACAATTTCCTCAGAATTCCTGCAGTTGTTCCAGTTCCTGTCACAAGACTCAAATTTTATATCTTTTTGTGTTACTCTTACTACTAAATTCTAAATCGTATTCTTAATTAACATAAACAACAACGTAACATAAATTAATTGTTAAATTCCTTATACTCAAAATTGCGGTCATAACTATTTAATATGGTTAAAAAACGGGTAAAACCATGTACACTGGCATATACCATTTAAAATATTTATAAATGTTATAAGTAAGTACGCAAACAAAAAAAAAAAAATGTCAGCATAGAATTTATAGTCACCTGAATTGCCAATTTCAGAAATCTTTTAAATAGAAACAGTAAACCTTTCAAAATTACGAAGCAAAATTTCGTCCAAATATCGTAAATGGTTTCGGATGACAGATATTTTGGCAGAGTCGCAACAATGCCATTATTTCTTATATTGTTAAGTTATTTCATCCTTCTTTTTTCATATCCTCACACCACGTACATTTTACACTGTAGACATATAAAGAAAATAAATAAATTGTTTAAGACATAAAATACAAGGCAATTACACTAATTTAAATTATTACACTTGTTTAAATTAGAAGAAAAGTTATCTCTTGTTAAATTCTAGTTTTCATAGCACTTTCGTGATAAATATTTACACAGTAAGTAAAAGTAAAAATGATCACATAAGTGCATTTAAAAATCATTTGAATTTAAAATAGTTAGTTAGTAATTTATTTTTTAATTAACTCTTCTGTGGTGTGTTTGATATATTCTTGTTTCTATAATAAGTTCGATTTGCCTATATATCACAATTTTTAATCATTTCATTTTCATTCAAGCAATAAGTATTAAACAATTGTTGTAATTTATTGCGGAAAGCAAAACCTAGTTGAAAAAATAAGCTTTCAATTAAATTTTATATAATTTAGTAAGACTGAATTCATTAGACATTGTCTTACGTATAAAAATAAATCAAATAGTTTCAAAATCAATTAGTTTATAATTAAAGTTAGAATTCTTTTTAAATTATTTTTGAGTTACTTGCTATTCTTTATACTACGTTTATTTGATTAATATTTTATATTTTATCTCAGTACATCACAATTATTACTGACAATAAAAAAAAAATTTATACATCTTTAATTTAAATAAAACAAAATGATTTTTTAAAGTAATACACACAAATTTTCATTTGTTTTAAACAAATATAATCAATTCAATATATTCTTTCTCTTGTCAGATACAAAATATTTTCTTTATTATTTTTAGTAGAAAAAATTTCTTTTCTCCTTTTTACTAAAGGCATAAACCAGTTCTTTATGCAAATCATTGTGAGTATTTTATTGGTATAGTCATTCATATCCGTGAGTTTCGGAAACAAATTTCTACTTCGTTCCGACAAAGTCAACTTGATAGCTTTTCTTTCCTATAGAATTAAACTTTCTATTTATTAAAAAAAAAATATACCTTTCACTTCTCCTGAGCTCCATTATCAAATCTTTTTCCTTTCAAATATCTATGTTCAATGAGCTGTCGTTACAAATCTTATGCAACATTTTTGAAATGATCCTATTGGCTTTTGAATTTTATAAAAATTGTGTTGCCATTCTCCCATTTTGAGAGAATATAAAATTCCCTATCGAGACAAAAGGTATGTAGAGTTTTTTAAAGCGTTTTGTTTTGCCTTGGAACTAAATCTACGCAAAATGATTTTAATCTAGAATGCACACACTATTAAAAAGGAAAATGATTTTTCAAAAAAAATTGAAAATATCTTTGAGTGAATTCAATTTTTATGATTATAATCGAATATACTTTTAAGTTATACGTATAAAAATTGAAAATTTTTAAAGGAAATAAAGAATTTATTAATATTTAAGTAAAAATTAAAAAAACATGATATCAATCAAAAATTGCATAAAATTAAAATTAATTAATAATGTGATAAAATGATTGCCTTCTGTTTTCTTATCCTTGATGTTAATAATAAATAAATAAAAATAAAAGGTAATGTGATTTGCATTAAAATTTAACGAAATGCATTCTATAATAGAATTTTTACAATAAATTATTTTAAATTCTGCAATTTTTTTAAAAAATAAAAGATTTAATTTACCTTGTATAACAATATCTTCATTTTTATACGCACAAAAATATTTTTTATGCTCCGTGGTTAGAAATGATAAGAGTTTTTGGCGTATTGATCTAAAAAAAAGTTAAATACTTATGGATTGTAAAGTTATTTGCTGGAACTTCATAGATTCCACATGTTTCTTATTCTGAACTGAGCGTAAAATGTGCCATTGTAAATGAAATGAATATTAATAATATTTAAAACTAAATGTTAAATAATAAAATGTCTTTTGAATTATGTTGAATACTAAAATTTGAATATTACAGTGTGTACGAGAAACTAGTGATATTTATTTGTTATTATATTAGGTTGGGGAAAAAGAAATCCATTATTTTTACGTGAACTTTACGTAACTTCTTTCAGATTCGCTTTGTAAAAAGGTTTAAAAAAGTTTTCATGTAGATTTTTAGGTCTTGCTCGTTACTACTGCTGACTTGGTGTCAACTTCGACTATTTTTGATATTTTACAGACATTTTCGATGATGCTGTATCCACACGCGAGGTGCATCTCTAACATCAAAAATACCCGAACGGAATCAACGAAACAAAAATTGTACGTAACTGTTTGTTACAGTCTTATATAGGACGATAAACACCTTTCACAATTTTAGCCACCTGGCTATCTTTTTCGCCGTTACAAGAGAAAAACGAAAATGTATCGAATTTTCTGTTTGTTGTCTTCCATTTTTGAAACCTTGTATTCGTAACTGAATTAATCAAACAAAAAACCGCCAGAGGATATTTTAGTGTCAAATGTCACCTTTCCAACGAGCATAAACCTGAAATTGCTTGATATATACCTGACGAGATTCTCACAATATGCTATTCAAAATCTTTGTGTAAAGAATTATGTTGGAATCTGTACTTTAAGAGTCTTTTAAAATGATTTTGTAAATAAGCACTTAGATTTTTATAAAAGCATTTTTTAGAATGATAGAAACATATTAAGATTTAAAAATTCTTAATATTATTCTATATCATTTGAATTTCCTCAAGTAATAATAAAAAGTTACAATTTTACATAAGTTGGTTTATTTCCAATAATTTAAGTTTAAGTAGATTTTATTGCTCAAATTTAAATAAGAAAAAAAAAAAGAAATTGGCACTCACCATATATTTGTTCAATAAAATTTTTATTAATTTTGTACCAGTCATTGCATATGAAAATTCTATGAATGATGATTTGTAGAAAATATATTCTTATTTTAAAATGATTATTGAAAAATTTGAAAGAAAAGTTTTATGTGTTTTGTGAAAATGATAACTGAAAATGTTTTCATTGCAAAATTTTCTGCTTAAATATTTAATACATACAACTTTATTCCCTATAGAAATTTTTACCTATTATTAATTAAGTTATATGATTTTCGAATGAAGTAAACAAACTGTGAAAAATGATAGTCATTTGAATTTTTTGTCAATCAAATTAATGAATATGTTTAATTAGATAAAAGTGAACCTTAAAAGCTTGACACAAGATTTATTCTTCTTTTTTATTCCCTATGAAATAATGACACTGAATTTTTTACTCTATGATACACATTAGCTTTCGTCTTCATTATAACACATTACTTCTTACCAACACTTCAATTCTCTATAAGAAGCGAAATAAATTTAATATGTTACATGAATAATTCAAAACATCTATCGGGATATACTCTAAGCGTAATATTATGTAATACATTTAACTAAGAATCATTATGAGCACTTATTTTATTACATAATTATTTTAATTCTTTCAAGCTTGAATTTGTTATTGAGGCTTATAAATTTCAGTGTTAAGATGTTATAAGGGTAATCATGAATGGGATTAGTAGACAATACAATTTTATGTTTTTTGTATTTATATTAATTATATAAAAGTGTTTCACACCTTTAATGCTTTAGCATTTATTGTTGTCTAAGTTTTCGTTAGAGATTAATTTATTTCCTATTACTTTTACATTCCACGAATTGCCTTCAGATGGTAATATCCTTATTATAAGCGGCAAGATTATTTTGCTATTGCAAAACAATAAAATTCATTGCTATATATATACATACATATATATATCATGTATGTGTGATGAATGTTTCGTATCAATGAATTACTGAAAAATTCCCCGGAGTATGTTGATATAATATCTTTTCTATAATCTTATTTTTGTAAATTCTTATCGAATCCCTCTTGATTCATTTGATCTATATATATATATATATATATTTATTAGGTTGGGAAAAAAGAAATCCATTATTTTTGCGTGAACTTTTTGTAACTTCTTTCAGATTCGCTTTGTAAAAAGGTTTAAAACAGTTTTCATGTAGATTTTTAGGTCTTATGCGAAGCTACGACTGCTGATATGCTGTCAAGTTTGATAATTTTTGATATTTTATAGACATTCTTGACGATGTTGTATCCACGTGAGGTGCATCTTTAGCATCCAAATACCCAAACGGAATCGACGAAACAAAAATTGTACGTAACTGGTTGCTACAGTCTTATATAGGACGATAAACGCCTTTCACAATTTTAGCCACCCGGCTATCTTTTTCGCCGTTACAAGAAAAAAACGAAAATGTATCAAATTTTTGTTTGTTGTCTTCCATTTTTGAAACCTTGTACTCGTAACTGAATTAATCAAACAAAAAACCACAAGAGGATATTTTAATGTCAAATGTCACCTTTCCATTAATCTGAAATTGTTTGATAGATACCTCACGAGATAGCGATCACTAAAGACATCTACCGAAAAAATAAAGGATAACTTTTTCCCCAACCTAATATTACAATCCAACAACAAATATATATCTATCATTTCAAATATATATGCACATATATATATAGTATCCTTTGAACCAAATGTGCGGGTGTGCACCACATTAAATGGATCTAGGTAGATTCAATAAGACTCTACAATAATAAATTATTACAGAAAATGCGTTATATAAAGTTACACTATGGAATATATATATATATATAT